>JARQOD010010527.1:0-26992 GCA_033576555.1 Oophaga sylvatica | reverse complement strand
TTTTTCACGGGAAGGAAACCCGGGGGACGCACACAGAGGACCGGGAGGTAGGGGGGGGGGGTTTCGGTGGATTGGGACCCTATTCCTCCCCTCTGATCGCGATCAACAGGGGGAGAGAAATCTTTTTTTTTTTTTTTTTTTTTTGCGATCAGAACCCGGGGTGGGTAAATACCGACCCGATCTGTCTCTTTGTCTCGCTACCCTCGGCAGCCGGACCCCAGAGAAAATTCCCAAACCCCCCCCAGCACTCGGGCGAGCGACGAGCTTTTGGCGCCCGCCATTTTCTGGGCCCCCAAAGAGGGGGGCGCCCCCGGGGGGGCCCCGGGGGGGCCCGGGGGCCACGGGGGACTGGGGCCACAAGGGGGGGATCGGGACCCTTTTTCTTTTCCCCTCGAGCCGTCACACAAGGGAGAAAAAATTTTAAAAATGGACACCATTTTTATTTTTTTCGATCCCCCGTTATGGGGTTAATAACGGCGATCGAACATCGGGGTCAGTAAAAACCGCCCCATTCATGTTCCTGGGGTCCCCGGAAAATGGCCCCTCGGGGGGGCCAAATTTCATTTTTTCCCCGGCGCGGAAATTAACGGCGCTTGGTTTTAAGAAACCCTAATAAACCGCAGTTAAAAGCGTATGGGCGGCTTTTAAGGGGGTTAAACGTCAAGACGGGACCTAGACCTCTTTCCCTGCCATCATATGCTGATCTATCTCGCATTGCAGAACTTTTGGATCTAAAGATAAAGAAAAATTCCCCTTCCTGGAACAATGTAAAAAAAAAATATCCCAAAGCGAAAAAAAATTTTTTTAAAAATTTCCTAAATAAAAAAAAGAGGAAAAAAAATATTTTTTTCCCAAAAAAACATTTTTTATGTAAAAAAAAAAAAACAAACAATAAAAGTACACATATTGGTATGCAGGCCGAATGACCCACTATAAACGTCCCAATTAACCCCCCATGAAAACTAAAAAAAAATATAAAAAACAAAATAAATAAAAATGAGCAAAAAAACAATGCTTATCATCAAACCGCGAACAAAAAAGTGCAAAAAAGGATCAAAAAGATGGGTTAAAAAAAAATGATACCCCCCTGAAAACTCATCTTGTCCAGCAAAAAAAAGCTGCCATAAGCTCCCTCACAAAAAATAAAAACGTTTAACTCCAGCATAAAGAATGCGAAATAATTATTTTTTTTATAAATTGTTTTTTTTTGTAAAAAGCCCAAAAAAAAAAAAGACAATAAAAAAGAGGCGCTGTAAAACATAGACCCAAAATAAAACGTCTTTCCCAATTTTTTCCACATGAGGAATGGTTTTAAAAAAACAAAAAAAAAAAAAGCAAACCCCCAAATTTCTGGTTTTTGTTAAATTCGTCTCCCAAAATCAGAATAAAAGCGATCAAAAAATTCAGGCCCAAAAATGGACCAATAAAACGAACTCGCCTGCAAAAAAAAACCCCCACAAAGACTCTGTCGGCCCCAAAAATGAAAAAATATAGCTTTCAAAAAATGGTGATGGAAAAAAATATTTTTTGAAAAAAAAGCGTCTTTCGTGTGTTTCATATAAAAAAGTACCCCGTTATTAAGGTTTAAGGAAGACTTTAAGTCCACAGTTAACCCATACCATCCTAACCCGCCCTAAAATTTTGACCAGAGGAAGGCAAAAAAACCCAGTGGCAAACAGTAAGCTTCACATTGGGGAAAAAATTCCTTCCCGACTCCACATACGGCAATCAGACTAGCTCCCTGGATCAACGCAGTATCTAGGAAACTAGTGAAATAGCCTGTAATATTATACTTTTCAAGAAAGGCATCCAGTCCCTTCTTAAATTTTAGTAAGGAATCACTCATTACAACATTAGACGGCAGAGAGTTCCATAGTCTCACTGCTCTACAGTAAAGAATCTGCGTCTGTGATTATGGCTAAACCTTCTTTCCTCCAGACGTAGAGGATGCCCCCTTGTCCCCACACAGGTCTAAGAATAAAAAGATCATTAGAAAGGTCTCTGTACTGTCCCCTCATATTTTATACATTGTAATAAGATCACCCCTAAGCCTTCGTTTCTCCAAACTAAATAACCCCAAGTGTAATAACCTGTCTTGGTATTGCAGACCCCCCAGTCCTCTAATAACCTTGGTCGCTCTTCTCTGCACCCGCTCCAGTTCAGCTATGTCTTTCTTATACACCGGAGACCAGAACTGCACACAGTATTCTAAGTGTGGTCACACCATGACTTGTATAGAGGTAAAAATTATATTCTCCTCATGAGCATCTATGCCTCTTTTAAATGCATCCCATTATTTTATTTGCCTTGGCAGCAGCTGCCTGACATTGGCCACTAAATGTGAGTTTGTCGTCCACCCATACACCCAAGTCTTTTTCAGTGACAGTTTTGCCCAGTGTTTTTACAATTAAGCACATAATTAATACATCTTGTTTGTTCTACCCAAGTGCATGACCTTACATTTATCCCCATTAAAGCTCATTTGCCATTTATCAGCCCAAGCTTCTAGTTTACATAAATCCTCCTGTAATATAAAATTATCCTCCTCTGTATTTATTACCCTGCAGAGTTTAGTGTCATCTGCAAATATTGAAATACTACTCTGTATGCCCCCTACAAGGTCCATTAATAAATATGTTAAAGAGAAGCGGCCCCAATACTGACCCCTGTGGTACCCCACTGCAACCGTGACCCAGTCCGATGTGCTCCATTAATAACCACCCTTTGTTTTCTATCCATGAGCCAGTTCTTAACCCACTTACACAAATTTTCCCCTATCCCCATTGTTCTCATTTTATGTATCAACCTTTTGTGTGGCACTGTATCAAAAGCTTTTGAGAAGTCCATGAACACCACGTCCACTGCATTCCCTTGGTCCAGTCCTGAACTTACCCCTTCATAAAAGCTTATCAGATTAGTCTGACAAGAACGGTCCCTCGTAAACCCATACTGATACTGTGTCATGAGGTTATTCAGCCTCAGATACTCTAATATAGTATCCCTTAAAAAACCCTCCAGGATTTTACCCACAGTAGATGTTAAGCTCACTGGCCTATAATTTCCAGGTTCAGTTTTTGCCCCCTTTTTGAATATTGGCACCACATTTGCTATACGCCAGTCCTGTGTACAGACCCAGTTATTATGGAATCTTTAAAGATCTTATATATAAAGTTGAATGTATGTATGTGTGTAATGTATGTGGGTATGTTTGTCCGGGATTGGAATCCGCCACCGTCGCACTTACGGGCATGAAATTTTGCACGCCCGCACGTCTCGACCCCGAAAGAGTCCTAGGCTATGTTTTGAATCGAAATTTTAACCCCGCGCGTTCCAAATCGCCAAACAATTTTGGCCCTATCTACATAATGGGGAGAAAGCTGAATGCTTGTGTGTATGTCCGCATAGGAATCTGCATTTACGGGCATGAAATTTTGCACACCCGCACGTCCGACCCCGGGAGCGTCATAGGCTAGGTTTTGAGTAGAAATTTTAACCCCGCGCATTCCAAATCGGCAAATAATTTTGGCTCGGGATAGGAATCTGCACCGTTGTACTTACGGGCATGAAATTTTGCACGCCCGCACATCTCAACCCCAGGAGCATCATAGGCTATGTGTTGAATGGAAATTTTAACCCCGCGCGTTCCAAATCGCCAAACAATTTTGGCCCTATCTACATAATGGGGAGAAAGCTGAATGCTTGTGTGTATGTCCGGCATAGGAATCTGCATTTACGGGCATGAAATTTTGCACACCCGCACGTCTCGACCCCGGGAGCATCATAGGCTAGGTTTTTAGTCGAAATTTTAACCCCGCGCATTCCAAATCGGCAAATAATTTTGGCCCGGGATAGGAATCTGCACCGTTGTACTTACGGGCATGAAATTTTGCATGCCCGCACATCTTAAACCCCAGGAGCATCATAGGCTATGTGTTGAATGGAAATTTTAACCCCCGCACGTTCCAAATCGCCAAACAATTTTGGCCCTATCTACATAATGGGGAAAAGCTGAATGCTTGTGTGTATGTCCGGCATAGGAATCTGCATTTACGGGCATGAAATTTTGCACACCCGCACGTCTCGACCCCGGAGCGTCATAGGCTAGGTTTTGAGTCGAAATTTTAAACCCCGCGCATTCCAAATCGGCAAATAATTTTGGCCCGGGATAGGAATCTGCACCGTTGTACTTACGGGCATGAAATTTTGCATGCCCGCACATCTCAACCCCAGGAGCATCATAGGCTATGTGTTGAATGGAAATTTTACCCCCCGCACGTTCCAAATCGCCAAACTATTTTGGCCCTATCTACATAATGGGGAGAAAGCTGAATACTTGTATATAGATATAATCATTACAATTTGTTATAACTAACCGTAGTTAGGTACTATGCCCGGGCAGCGCCGGGCTCTTCAGCTAGTTAAAAATAAAGGTCTATCTATAACTGTACTTAATTCCTGCAGTACTCGGGGGTGTATCCCATCCGGGCCCGGGATTTGTCAACTTTAGTGATTTTTAGACGCCGCCGTACTTCCTGCTGGGTTAAGCAGGTGACATTTAATGGAGAAATTTTTTTATCTCTGATCATGTTATCTGTCATGGGATTTTCTTGTGTAAATACAGTTGAAAAAAAGTCATTTAGCATATTGGCTTTTTCCTCATCCTCATCCACCATTTCACCCAGACTAATTTTTAAGGGACCAACACTATCATTTTTTAGTTTCTTGCTATTTATGTAGTTAAAGAATATTTTGGGATTATTTTTACTTTCTCTGGCAATGAGTCTCTCTGCCTCAATCTTTGCTGTCTTGATTTGCTTTTTACAGAATTTATTCAGTCTTCTGTATTTATTTAATGCCTCTTCACTACCTACTTGCTTTAATTCCCTAAACGCTTTCTTTTTGTCCCTTATTGCGCCCCTTACAGCTCTATTTAGCCATAGTGTTTCCTCCTAATTCTAGCATGTTTATTCCCCATAGGGTATATACTGTGCACAGGTCCTATTCAGGATGCTAATAAACGTCTCCCATTTTCTTTGTGTATTTTTATGTCTCAGGATATCGTCCCAGTTTATTGCACCAAGATCATCTCTCATCCGTTGGAAATTTGCCTTCCTGAAGTTTAGTGTCCTTGTAACCCCTCAACTACACATCTTATTAAAGGATACATGAAAGCTTATTATTTTGTGATCACTATTACCCAAGTGACCCCCAACCCTTATATTTGATATGCGGTCTGGCCTGTTGGATAATATTAGGTCTAGCAGTGCCCCCCCTCTTGTTGGGTCCTGAACTAGTTGTGAAACGTAATTGTCTCTCATAGTTGCCAAAAACTTATTACCTTTGCTGGAACTGCAGGTTTCTGTTCCCCAATGTATTTCAGGGTAGTTGAAGTCCCCCATAATAATGACTTCTCCTTGAGTTGCTGCTTCATCTATTTGCTTTACGAGGATATTCTCTGTTGCTTCCATTATTTTAGGAGACTTATAACAAACCCCTATCAGTAATTTATTATTTTTCCCCCCTTCCCTAATCTCCACCCACAGAGACTCTACATCTTCATTAGATTCACAGATATCACACAGGATAGGTTTTAAGGATGATTTTACATATAAAACACACACCCCCACCTCGCTTATTTTTACGGTCATTTCTAAACAGACTATAGCCCTGTAAATTAACCGCCCAGTCGTGGCTCTCGTCCAGCCAAGTCTCAGATATCCCCACCATGTCATAATTATGTTCCAACAAATTAATTCTAATTCCGCCAGTTTGTTGGTGAGGCTTCTGGCATTAGTATACATGCACTTTATGTATCTCTCTGAACCTCTATTCTTTCTTAAATTATTAACTGTTCTAACCTCACCCCCCATGCCACCCCCACCCCCAATTTCATTATTTGTGCCCAGGTCTCTATCTGCACTGCCTTCCCCTCCTATAAAATGAATACCCTCCCCCCAGTCCCTAGTTTAAAGACTCCTCCAACCTTCTAGCCATTTTCTCCCCCAGCACAGCTGCACCCTCCCCATTGAGGTGCAGCCCATCCCTAGCATAGAACCTGTAGCCAACTGAGAAGTCGGTGTGACAGCAGCCAAACATAAAAAACACAATATAAATCTGGTATCGCTGTAATCATAACCGACCTGAAGAATAAAGTCGCCTAATCACTTATACTGCATGAGGAACGGTGTAAAAAATAAATAAAACCAATACTTCACATGCTGTTGATTTTTTCATTCTGCCTCCCAAAGATCGCATTAAAGGCTTGGCGCACATTTACCCTGTGCTCTGCGCTGAGCGCTTACATCAGGATTTCTGTGTAAATCTTTGAAATACGTGATTCAGACAGAACCCCCGGTGGAAAATTCCCTATAATAAGGCAGATGGAGTATTGTGGATGCTGTCTGACCGGTGATCCGGCTGTATCCGTCTTTTTAGGATTGCATAAAAGTGCGGTCAGCCACAGTTTTGTGCACTTCTGAAAAGAAGGACACCATTGAACAGAGGCCAGACGGAGTCCAGAGTAAATCTGCTCCCTCATTGTAGTGAATGGATCCCTCAGGGGTTTTGTGTAGCCCTGGTACACAATACCAGGAGGATGAGTGGAGAGGTAACAGTTAAGGTCTCTTCATGACATCATGTACACTTCTGACACACCCAGCAGGGGTGTGAAGGGAGTGATTTTGTCAGTCAGTTTCCTGTCCTTGAACGGAGTAGACGTGTCCAGTCTGAGCCTGTTAGCAGTTCAGAAAGTGGAGGCTAGTACAGGTGGTCTAGTTCATCTCAGCCTAGTCAGAGCTGTGCCCCACTGGAAGACAGACTGAGATATCTATCAAGAGTCGAGCAAATCGAAGGGCAAAGTGGAAGGAAGATTATTGGAAAAGTGCTTTTGGCTTGGAGAAGTCCTGCACATTGCTACCGGTCACTGGGGACCGAAGGATCACTATTAGCTTCAAGCATAGTGGTAAGAAAACCAGGATTTACCGGACCTTAGGTTGCGGCAAACAGCCCCAAATAGTCAGTACGTAACTGGGTCAGGGAAGTGAAGACTTTGAGCCTGATCAGCAAGATAAGAATTCAGCTTTCTCACAGGAAGGCCCCTACCACAAAACTGGCTGGGCGGTACAGCTATGGATTAGCTGGAGTTATTGAGGGAACTACGCTTCAGGCTGGTTGTACTCATCGTGTTGAAAGTAAAGGAGGGCCCCTAACTTGCTTAACCGTTTGCCTCAAAGCTCATCCTCCATCAACCCCATCAGCCTCCCTGGGACCTGCCTTACCATCTTGCAAGTAAAGGTATGGAAAGACGCTGACCGTGTGAGACTGAGTTATTAATTGCATGCCTGCACAATCCCTACCTAACTACCGACCTGAGGAAGAGTCCCACCTGTAGGGGACCCGACATCTAGCTGCCTCACCATCCCCTCAGAGATCTACAGCAGCGCTGGTATAAATTACCAGAAGACTACAGGTGGCGTCACGAACTGTATATAAACCTATCCCCTGTAAATATTCCCCCAACATACGCCAGACCGCCAGGGCCACAGACCGAGCCACCGCTACCTGTGACAATCCCATATGACTTCCATGGGCTCGGCTCTGAGTACCCCATTGCCCTGGTAATCCACAATTGTGTGGCGGGTCGACACAAAACTTTGGCGTCACGAACAGGATACGAAACTTGCAGCATTGCGAGCCCTGTGTGCCTGTGGAGTGTTTTGGCGAAAAAGACTGTTGCTGTTGTTTGGCCCAAATACCGCCATATTTGCCGCCAGATTCGCGCCCTAAGGCGCTGGAGAAGAAGGTGGGCGTACCTGAAAGAGCGCGCAAAGTCTTGGACACGCCCCCGGCTCTGACTCATCGGCAGGTCCTGCAACAGGAAGTGAACGCTCTGACATCAGAGCGCCTGCGACAAAGGTCCTGTTCCCACTGCGGTGCCTGTGAAATAGCAGCGTCTGAAACCGGTAGGCTCCGTTTAACCAAGGGGGCGCTAAGATGTCACAACAACCGGCTGACAGTGCGGCCCCAGCCGGAGTCCCCAATCCCGCACCGTCTGGTATTGTAGCGCCAGATGGGGGCGCAGGCCCTGCACCCAGTCCGGTAGTCCCGATCATGCCACTAACGCTCCCATATATGCCTGGGGCGAAATGGCTTCCCCAGTACAGCGGTGGGCCAGGCACATTAGCAGGCTTCAAGCGGAAGTTATGCAGCATCCTCGAAATGTACTCCATGCCTGAGAGACAAAAAGCTGCTGTGCTAATAGGGCAGCTAACTGGCGCTGCTGAGAGGGAAGTGGAGACTTGGGATACCGTTGATCAGGAGTCGGTACCTGCGATCTTCCTTAAGCTACATGCCATATTTGAAGACCGCACAGAAACGGATCTCCGGATGGCCTTCTATCACTGTTCACAACAGCCAGGTGACAGCATCCGGGACTACGCTTGCCGACTACAAGGAGCCCTGAGAGCCCTCAAGCAAATTAACAATTTAAATGCTATCGACGAGAATAAAATGCTGAAAGAACAATTTATACAGGGATTGAGATCCCCAGAGGAACGCAGAACTGTAAATTGGTGGTCCTTAGATCATCCGGATGCTACCTTTGATGCCCTAAAGGACATGGCAATAAAAGGGCTGCGGCCCCTGGGCAAACCTGAGGTGGCCACCCAACATCATCAGGGTGAAGTCACTCTGGAACCGGCAGTAAACCCCTTTTCCCCCCGCTAGTGGCCGAAGCCAAAGCGCAGATGACACCTCCTAGTGAATTGGACTGTCTGCGCTCAGAGGTGCGCCAGCTGACTAAAAATCTGGCTGCTGTAATGAGTGCCCTGCAGCTGCGGAAAGAGGAGGAAGGAAAGATCTTGTTAGCTGACTGCCCAGAAGACGTTCCGTGGATGCACCGGAGAAGAAAGAAGACGTCGCCCCCCCGGAGGAGGACAACGCCACCCCCAGGAGCGACCTCTGACCAACACCCTCCTCGTCGAGAGATCATCTGTTATCGTTGCAACCGGAAAGGTCATATGTCTCCACAGTGTCCTTTAAACGGGCAGAACCTGGGTCCAAGGGCCAACACCCAGGAGAATACCCGTCAGGCCCCCTAGACTGGAACCGCAGGTATGTGGGCGGGCGACCCTACCTGTCTATTATCCTAGATGGTATTGCAGTTCCGGCATTGTTAGACACTGGGTCCCAGGTGACCCTAATACCTGATGCCCTATATACCAAGTACTGGTCAATGGACAGTCTTAAACCTCCAAGCCTTGACTTTACTGTGTATGCTTCTAATGGTCTTCCTGTAGAAGTACTCGGGACAAAATGTGTAGATGTAAAGGTGGGCAGAGAGGAGTTGAAAGACCAGGGCTTCTGGTAGTAAAGACTGTAAATGAGGAGAACGGTTTAAATATAATTTTGGGTACTAAACATTATCGGTAATTGTTTGGGAGAAGTTGTGTTCTTGCTCCAACAGCTCGCTGAGATTGCCCGACCAAGGCAGAGAGGAGTAATCCAAAGAGAGATCCGGGCCCTGGTGTGTCAGCAGCAAGCGAAGCTTACCGACGGCGAAATTGGTAATGTACGGGTCACTGACTCGGATCCTATTGTGATACCCCCAATGAGTGAAATGATCATTTGGTGCAGGGCAGCCATAGGTCTGAGAGGACAGAATTATCAAGCTGTAGTAGAACCCCACCATTCAGAACATAGACCTACACTTATGACTGCTAGAGGAGTAGTAGAAGTGGTGAATGGAAGAGTACCGGTACGGCTTCTCAATTGGGGAGATGATGAGGTAAATTTACCCCGTTATGCAACCATTGCTAAACTACATGCTGTTGATAATAATTCTATTCTCCCGGCTGAGTCCTTAGACTCCTGTCAAATAGCGGAGGACAATGACCCAGCAACTCAGGTGGCGGAATGGTGTCAGCAACTCCATGTTGGGACGGACACCACTCCCGCTCACCAGAAGCAAGGGGTATTACGGGTGGTGCAAGAGTACGCCCAAGTGTTTAGCAAAAATCCACTTGATTTTGGGATAATTAAGGGAGTACAACATCATATCCCTACAGGCAGTCATCCTCCCATCAAAGAGCGGTATAGGCCCATACCTCCAGCTCATTATCAGAAGGCTAAAGAAATGTTGAATGATATGAAGAAAGCCGGGGTGATAAGGGATAGTTGTAGCCCCTGGGCAGCCCCTCTAGTTCTGGTTAAAAAGAAAGATGGTAGTATGAGAATGTGTGGATTACAGGCAGGTGAACCGCATAACACACAAGGATGCATACCCGTTACCACGCATAGAGGAATCATTAGCTGCTCTGAAAACGGCTAACTACTTTTCTACCCTCGATCTGACTAGTGGTTACTGGCAAGTGGCTGTGGCTGAGGAGGATCGTGAGAAAACGGCTTTCACCACCCCAATGGGGCTCTGTGAGTTCGACAGAATGCCGTTTGGGCTCAGCAGTGCCCCAGGAACATTTCAGAGAGTGATGGAAAACTGTCTGGGACATCTCAATTTTGAAACCGTGCTGCTATACCTAGACGACGTTATCGTGTATTCCAAGACATACGAGGACCATCTGAAGCACCTGGCAGAAGTGTTTGAGTCCCTGTCCAGGTACGGGATGAAGTTGAAACCCTCAAAATGCCATCTACTCAAGCAGAAGGTACAATACTTGGGGCACATCGTCAGTTCGGAAGGAGTAGCGCCGGACCCAGAGAAAGTCACTGCCATCCAGAAGTGGCCAGAGCCGAAGAACCTTAAGGAAGTGCGACAGTTCCTGGGACTAACGGGTTACTACAGAAGGTTCGTGAAAGATTACACGAAGAAGGCAGCTCCTTTACAGGACCTCCTGGTAGGACAATCCTTAAAGAGCAGAAACCCTCCCTTTAATTGGGGTAAAGAACAGGCTGAAGCATTCCAAAAGATGAAAGAGATCCTTACAGGTGATGAGATCTTAACCTATCCTGATTACAGCCAACCGTTCCTGTTGTACACCGACGCCAGTAATGAAGGGTTGGGAGCAGTTCTCAGTCAGAAGCAGAATGGCCAAGAAAAAGTCATCGCATATGCCAGCAGAAAACTCAGGCCAACTGAGAGGAATCCGGAAAATTATAGCAGCTTCAAGCTGGAGTTTCTGGCGCTGGTCTGGGCCATTACTGAAAGATTTAAGCACTATCTGGCCTCCAATAAGTTCACGGCGTACACAGACAACAACCCCTTAACGCACCTGGAGACTGCCAAGCTGGGTGCCATGGAGCAGCGATGGATGGCTCGGTTATCCAATTACCAGTTTACTATCAAGTACCGGGCAGGTCGAAAGAATGCTAATGCTGACGCGTTGTCCCGAAGGCCGCATGACTCTGATACGGAAGAAGAATCGGACGACCTGGAAGAAATTGAGCTACCTGCGTTCCATCGAAATGGGGTAGTCCACGAGCATCGAGTCCACAGAAAGCAGTATGGTGCAACATTAAATCCTTTACCCCATCACAGTTGGAAAGAGACTCAGGACAGTGATCCAGTGGTCAGCCGCATCAAGGAGTTGTTAAGACAGGAAGGTTCCTCTTTGGAAAAGGATGCACCTATGTCAGCAAAGCTCCTGTGGAACGAGAAAAGCAGGTTGTTCCTATACCGTGAGAAGTTGTGCAGGAGGTACGTCAACCCCAGAACCCATGAAATGGTCTGGCAAATAGTGGTCCCCAAGGCAGACGTCCCAATGGTGTTGGAAGCATACCACGATCAAGCAGGACACTTTGGCTGGAGAAAGCTGGAGACCCTGTTGAGATGCCGGTTCTACTGGGTAGGGATGCGCAGCTCCATTGAGAGGTGGTGTCGGAACTGTGGACCCTGTGGTCTCAGAAGAAAGGACTACGGTAGTCAGAAGGCACCCCTGCAACCTATCCGGACGACTCGTCCTCTGGAGATTGTGGCCCTGGACCACGTCAAATTGTCGCCAAGTAGATCTGGATACTCATACGCCTTGACCATGGTGGACCATTACTCCAGATTTCTGGTGGTTGTTCCAGTTAAGGACCAGACCGCAGTGACGGCCGCGAAAGCCTTTCAAGCAAGTTTCTGCAGACCGCATGGGTATCCGGAGCAAGTATTAACCGATCAGGGACCTGCTTTTGAAGCTGATTTATTCAAGGAATTCTGTCACATGTACGGGTGCAAGAAAATTAGAACAACACCATATCACCCTCAAACCAACGGTCTTTGCGAGAAAATGAACCATATCGTCCTTGATTTGTTGAGATCCATACCGTTGGAAGATAGGAATCGATGGCCAGACTTACTACCTGATTTGGTTGATTTGTATAACCATATACCTGTAAGCTCAACTAACTGCACTCCAGCTTATCTTATGCGAGCAAGGCCCGGAAGACTACCAATGGATCTAGAACTTGGAGTGGTAGAACCGGAGGCAGACGACGCCGTTGAAAACTGGGACATCAATCGGCAAGAGCAATACAGAAGAGTACAAATCTGTGTAGAGGAAAGTCTCAACAAGGCACGGGAGAAACAGGAAGATGTTTACAACAGAAATGCTCCTGCCAAGCCTTTGATGCCTGGAGAGGTAGTATTAAAAAGAAAAAGGAAGATGCACAAATTGGATAACCAGTGGGAGCAAGAACCCTACGTCATACAAGATTCTAAATATGACAACAGAAAAGTTTGTGTCGTCAGTAAGGACGGAGGAAGAACAATAACCACTGTGTCCAGAGACCATTTGAAATTGTGTCCAGAACCCTTAAAGCGTTGTGAAAAGAACCCTGTCATCAATCAAGGAGAAAGAAAGGAAGAGGTCATACACACAGATCTGGGAGATTTTCCTGCGGATTGGCCCCGACTGGGAGATGCTGTGATAATTCCAGTGTTGCAGTTTTATCAGCCACAAGAGGAAGTTTTACCTCCAGTTGTGCCCGTGGTGCCAGTCGAGCCCGTTCAGGAGTTACCCGTCCCAGCAACACCTCAACCTATGGAATCTCAAGAAGGATCATCTGAAGCAGCGCCCCATACTATGGGATCCCCTGGTGAAGCTGACTCACACCACCCAGCCATCAGTACGCTTGCCAGATCCATAGAAAGATTAAGGCAGTTCTATAGTTTGCCGTTACGCAGTGCAGACAGATCGCAACTTGATATACCTGAAGCTACACCACGTAGATCAGAGCGAACCACCAAAGGGAAGTTACCCATTAGATATCAGCAGTAATTATAACGAATTAATGTGAATACTGTAAAAAGTCTATATATATATATGTGTTTTTCCCTATTATGTCTTATAATGGACTCAGAGGCTGAGGACTGAGCCAGCCCAAAAACTGTATCCTGTAAATAGTTGCACTAAGGTGCCTTTTTAATGGTTTCACATGAAACCTTGACTTACCTCTGAACAGAAAACCCGTGTGGTGTGGCACTGAGTGAGGTCTGCATTCGGATGTCCTGCAGCCCACCCAGGACCCACGTTGAAGGTTTGGTGCGGGTCCTTCACAAGCATATTGTCTATTTATATGAAAATGTTATTTATATTTGTATTTTTCTATAATGTTTTGTTTGCAACGTTTAAGACATCCTCACCTCCCGGATGGGACGAATTACTGTTTAATGTTGATGTTTTCATGCATAAACGAAACTGTCTCTTTATATTTTACAGCCCGGGAGTGCTGTCGTTTACCATGGGGGAATGTGTAGCCCTGGTACACAATACCAGGAGGATGAGTGGAGAGGTAACAGTTAAGGTCTCTTCATGACATCATGTACACTTCTGACACACCCAGCAGGGGTGTGGAAGGGAGTGATTTTGTCAGTCAGTTTCCTGTCCTTGAACGGAGTAGACGTGTCCAGTCTGAGCCTGTTAGCAGTTCAGAAAGTGGAGGCTAGTACAGGTGGTCTAGTTCATCTCAGCCTAGTCAGAGCTGTGCCCCACTGGAAGACAGACTGAGATATCTATCAAGAGTCGAGCAAATCGAAGGGCAAAGTGGAAGGAAGATTATTGGAAAAGTGCTTTTGGCTTGGAGAAGTCCTGCACATTGCTACCGGTCACTGGGGACCGAAGGATCACTATTAGCTTCAAGCATAGTGGTAAGAAAACCAGGGATTTACCGGACCTTAGGTTGCGGCAAACAGCCCCAAATAGTCAGTACGTAACTGGGGTCAGGGGAAGTGAAGACTTTGAGCCTGATCAGCAAGATAAGAATTCAGCTTTCTCACAGGAAGGCCCCTACCACAAAACTGGCTGGGCGGTACAGCTATGGATTAGCTGGAGTTATTGAGGGAACTACGCTTCAGGCTGGTTGTACTCATCGTGTTGAAAGTAAAGGAGGCCCCTAACTTGCTTAACCGTTGCCTCAAAGCTCATCCTCCATCAACCCCATCAGCCTCCCTGGGACCTGCCTTACCATCTTGCAAGTAAAGGTATGGAAAGACGCTGACCGTGTGAGACTGAGTTATTATTGCATGCCTGCACAATCCCTACCTAACTACCGACCTGAGGGAAGAGTCCCACCTGTAGGGGACCCGACATCTAGCTGCCTCACCATCCCCTCAGAGATCTACAGCAGCGCTGGTATAAATTACCAGAAGACTACAGGTGGCGTCACGAACTGTATATAAACCTATCCCCTGTAAATATTCCCCCAACATACGCCAGACCGCCAGGGCCACAGACCGAGCCACCGCTACCTGTGACAATCCCATAGACTTCCATGGGCTCGGCTCTGAGTACCCCATTGCCCTGGTAATCCACAATTGTGGTGGCGGGTCGACACAGTTTCATCTGTCATGTCACTTGGAGATTTAGATGGAAACTCCGATGTAAGTGCTCAGCCTAGAGCGCCGGATAAATGTGATCCCAAATGTTATGTAAAATGTTCCCAATAAAAGCTTCAACTCAATCCACAAAAAAGCAAGTCCCCACTCAGATCTGTCATCTGTTAATGGGAATATAGGGGGCTTCCACATTACTGATAGCACAAAGGCTCTGGAAAAGCTAAATGGCTCCTCACTCCCCAAAAGAAATTCAGCAAATTCTCAGCTCCCTAATGCTCCCCTTCCTTCTGAGCCCCAGTGAGCCTAAACCACATTTAGCGCCCACATGGCATTTCTGTAGTGATGAGAGCCCGCCTAATTTACAGGTGCTTGTCTCAGGAAGCATGAGCTGGGCATAATGTACTGGTCACTACAATGTACTGGTCACTACAACGGCAGTGTGCAATTTTCTTTCAGCAACATCCACTGCTGCCCATTTCTGGAAAACACCCATGGAGTCAAAATCATCACTACATCTGTACAGGAAAGATGTGTATCTTTGTACCGTGTTAGCCAGTAGATAGAAAAATATTTAGACTTGAGAGTCCTCAGTGGTTGATACCTTTTAATGGCTAACTGAAAAGATGGTAACAAATTGCAAGCTTTCGAGACTACTCAGGTCTCTTCATCAGGCATAGACTAATACAACATCTGAAGAATCACATATTTATACACAAAATAGCACAGAAAAAATGCAATAGGTAGGACAAGTGACATGAAGCAGAACTGTCATTATGGCAGAGGGATTAACATAAATATGACTAGTTCATAGATAAGGAGTGAAGGTTTTATTACCCTCTGATTGGGGTCTGGTATTGTGTTGTGATGACCCTAAAAGGTCAGGGAGGCAGATTCCTTAATTGTTGTAGAACGACATAAAACTCTGGGATATATTCATCCCAGCACTAAGAGTGTCAAAGGTCATCATAAGTTTATATTCCCAGACTTTTCTATCCTTCTCAGATTTGAAGTTAGATTTTAATACAAGTAATTCCATATCTGTCATGCTATGACCGGGCATACAAAAGTGTTTGGCCACAGGTAAATCCATTCTTTGTTCTCTTATCGTGTGGCGATGAGAATTCATCCTTGTTCTCAGTTTTTGCCCGGTCTCCCCCACATACAGACCCCCAGTTGGACATTTAGTACATATAATTAGGTACACCACATTAGATGTGATGCAGCTGAAAGTACCTGGTATCTTGTAGTCCTGATGGGAGTTGGGGATCTTTATCCTGTCCGTGGTCATTATAGATGTACAGGTCTTGCATTTCTTTTGTCTGCAAGGAAAGGTTCCTGCAGCTGTTGGGGAGGACAGGGAGCTTCTGACAATGATGCTTCTTAGATTTGGGGCTGCCTAAAACATAGTAGTGGGGGGTCTGGAAATATGGATTGTAATCGGGCATCTTTTTGTAGTAAAGGTTGTAGTTTCCGTGCAGCTCCCCTGACCTTTTAGGGTCATCACAACACAATACCAGACCCCAATCAGAGGGTAATAAAACCTTCACTCCTTATCTATGAACTAGTCATATTTATGTTAATCCCTCTGCCATAATGACAGTTCTGCTTCATGTCACTTGTCCTACCTATTGCATTTTTTCTGTGCTATTTTGTGTATAAATATGTGATTCTTCAGATGTTGTATTAGTCTATGCCTGATGAAGAGACCTGAGTAGTCTCGAAAGCTTGCAATTTGTTACCATCTTTTCAGTTAGCCATTAAAAGGTATCAACCACTGAGGACTCTCAAGTCTAAATACATCTGTACAGAAATTTCCAAAGGGTTATAATTTCCAAAATGAGGTCGCTTGAGGGGGAATTCTGCTTTTCTAGCATTTAAGGCTCTTTAAATGGAATCCGCAAACTTGTCTAGGAAAATCTGCGTTCCAGGAGGCAAGTAGTGCTCTGTCCCTCCCGAGTCACTGCGTATGGCAAATTAGTACTGTACATCCACATATTGGGTATTTCTACATTCAGCAGAAATTGTGGGGCACATTTTGGTGCCATTTTTACCCATTTCCCAGTGTGAAAATGTAAAACTCGGGGCTAACATACAATCTTGGTGGTAAAAATTTTAATTATTTTTTCTTCACTGCCCAATGGTATAAAAGTTTGTGACACACCTGTGGTGTCAATATAATCACTGCACCCCTAGATGAATTCATTGAGATGTTTAATTGGTAAAATCGGGTCACTTATGGGGAGTTCTGCTGTGCTGGCACCTCAGGGGCTCTGAAAATATAATATGGCACCCTCAAACAAGTGCAGAAAAATCTGCACTGTAATATGGTGCTACTTCCCTTCTGAGCTTTGCACTGTGCTTCAAAAGTAATTTTTGACCACATATGGAGTGTCAGTGAACTCAGGAGAAATTGCACAACAAACTTTGGGGTCCATTCTCCTTTTGAAAATACAAAATTTTGTAGCTAAAAAAGATTTTTGTGGGAAAAATGTGATTTTTTTAATTTTCATGACTTAACGTTAAAACTTCTGTGAAGCACCTTGGGGTTCAAGGTGCTCAATACACATCTAGATAAGGTCCCAAAGGGGTCTATTTTCCAAAATGGTGTCACTTGTTGGGGTTTCCACTGTTTAGGCACATCAGGGGCTCTCCAAACACGACATGGCAACTGCTAATTATTCCAGCAAATTTTACATTCAGAAAGTCAAATGGCGCTCCTTTCCTTCCAAGCCCTGCCATGCACCCGAACAGTTGTTTCCCTCCACATATTGGGTATCTGCGCACTCAGGAGAAATTGCATAACAAATTGTATGGAGCAATTTCTCCTGTTACCCTTATAAAAATGCAAAATTTGGAGCTAAAAAAGATTTATCTGGGAAAAATGTTATAAACTTCTGTGACACACCTGTGGGTTCAAGGTGCTGACTACACATCTAGATTAGTTCCCTAAGTTGTTTAGTTTCCAAAATGGTGTCACTTGTTGGGGGTTTCCATTGTTTAGGCACATCAGGGGCTTTCCAAACATGGCAAGGCGTCCGCTAATTATGCCAGCAAATTTTACCTTCAAAAAGTGAAATGGTGCTCCTTCCCTTCCGAGCCTAGCCGTGTGCCCAAACAGTAGATTTCACTCACGTATGGGTATCGGCATACTCCGGAGAAATTGCACAACAAAATGTATGGTCCATTTTCTTCTGTTACCCTTGCGAAAGTAAAAAAAATTAGGTCTAAAGGAAAATTTTTGTGAAAGAAAAGTAAATGTTTATTTTTTCCTTCCACATTCCAAAAATTCCTGTGAAGCAAATGAAGGGTTAATAAACTTCTTGAATGTGGTTTTGAGTACCTTGAGGGGTGCAGTTTTTAGAATGGTTTCATTTTTGGGTATTTTCTGCCATAAAGACCCCTCAAAGTCACTTGAAATGCGAGGTGGTCCCTAAAAATGGTTTTGCAAATTGTGTTGTAAACATGAGAAATCTCTGGTCAACTTTTAACCCTTATAACTTCCTAACATAAAAAAATTATGTTTCCAAAATTGTGCTGATGTAAAGTAGACATGTGGGAAATGTTATTTAATAGCTATTTTGTGTGATATGACTCTCTGATCTAAGGACATAAATATTAAAAGTTTGAAAATTGCAAAATTTTCAAAATGTTTGCCAAATTTCCATTTTTTCATTAATAAACGCAAGTCATATCAAAGAAATTTTACAGCTATCATAAAGTACAATATGTCAGAGAAAACAACCTCAGAATCACCAGGATCCATTGAAGCATTCAGAGTTATGACCTCATAAAATGACAGTGGTCAGAATTGTAAAAAATGGCCTGGTCAGGAAGGTGAAAACAGGTTTTGGGGTGAAGGGGTTAATAGCTTGCTGTAGTTTCAATACAATCACTGTTTTATGAACATGAGATTATCACTGCAGGACTAAGGGCACCGTGTCACATAGCGACGCACCAGCGATCCCGACAACGATATGAATTTGTCAGGATCGCTGGTGTGTTGCTATATGATCGCTGCTGAGCTGCCAAACAGGCAGCGATCAGGACAGCGACACTGCGGGTAACATCGCTTAGTAACCCGCAGTGTACGTTGGATACCAGCCTGCTGATGCAGGGAGCTGGTAACCAAGATACACATCGGGTTTCCAGGCGCTGCGCAGTGCCTGGAAACCCGTTGTGTACCTTGGTTACCAGCTCCCCTACAGCAGCGCGCTGGCATCCAGCGTACACAGCGGGTTTCCAGGCACAGCCCACGCCTGGAAACCCGATGTGTACCTTGGTTACCAGCGGATCGCTGGTCTCCCGCCTGTCACACGCAGCGATGCGTGCCTGCAGCGGGAGACCAGCGATCAAAAAAAAGTCCAGGACATTCAGCGACGATCAGCGATACCCAGCAGGGGGCTGATCGTCGCTGAATATCACATACAGCGATATCGCTGGGGAGATCGCTGCTGCGTCACAAAACTAGTGACTCAGCAGCGATCTCACTAGCAAGATCGCTGTGTGA
This sequence comes from Oophaga sylvatica, assembly GCA_033576555.1. NCBI lineage: Eukaryota > Metazoa > Chordata > Amphibia > Anura > Dendrobatidae > Oophaga > Oophaga sylvatica. The sequence goes on along the minus strand of JARQOD010010527.1, from coordinate 7,715 downwards.
GACGGGGGCTTAAGTATCAGTGCTGGATAGTCCAGCTAATCTGTGTAACCCAGCCCCACCACTGATTGGCAGTTTGATGACAATGCACAGTGTACACAGGAAGCTGTTAATCAAAGGTGTGGTCGGGGTTATACAGAGCTCAGCATTCTGACCTCTACTACATCTGTAGCAGAGAAAGCAGGAATTCCATCAAAGTTGCATCAAGCAGCCCAGTAATTGTCACATTACTGGAATAAGGCTTTTCCAGTAGTCGAACGTCCAAGTTTGTAGTTGATAACTTCTAAAGATGAGAATAACCTTTTAATGGGACATAAAAATACAATGGAAAGATTTCTACCTCTCCTGGGTCTGGATCTACTCTTGGTTTTGCCTACAAGTATGGAAGTAAATGCTGACCAAAATGCATTCTTGTGAAACTGACTTAAACTGTGTCTGCTATTGTTTTATAGGTGATATTCAAGATTAGAAAAACAGTACTGCTTTTTCACCCCACGAGCAGCAACATAATTCAGGGGGAAATAAGTACATATGAAGTGTGGAATTGATATTCAGAATGCTACACAATATAGTGTTGGGTTAGAGGAACCATTATAAAATAACGAAGATTTTATATTATTTGTATATTTTTTCCTTTTTTTTCCCCACAAGCCTTCTCTTTCTAAAGTGTAATTGGAGCTGACCAAACATCTTACCATTATGCAGTCAGTATGAAGCAGTTTGTCATCAAGGATAACCAGAATCTTTTAACCCCTTCACCCCCAAGGGTGGTTTGCACGTTAATGACCGGGCCAATTTTTACAATTCTGACCACTGTCTCTTTATGAGGTTATAACTCTGGAACGCTTCAACGGATCTTCGCGATTCTGAGATGTTTTCTCGTGACATATTGTACTTCACGTTATTGGTAAAATTTCTTCGATATAACTTGCGTTTATTTTTGAAAAAAAACACAAATATGGCGAAAATTTTGAAAATTTTGCAATTTTCAAACTTTGAATTTTTTTTACCTTAAAACAGAGAAATATGTCACACAAAATAGTTAAGAAATAACATTTCCCACATGTCTACTTTACATCAGCACAATTTTGGAACCAAAATTTTTTTTGTTAGGAAATTATAAGGTTAAAAGTTGACCAGTGATTTCTCATTTTCACAACAAAATTTACAAAGCCATTTTTTTAGGACCACCTCACATTTGAAGTCACTTTGACGGGTCTATATAGCAGAAAATACCAAAAAGTGACACCATTCTAAAAACTGCACCCCTCAAGGTACTCAAAACCACATTCAAGAAGTTTAATAACCCTTCAGGTTCTTCACAGGAGCTGAAGCAAAGTGGAAGGAAAAAATTAATATTTAACTTTTTAGCCACAAAAATGATCTTTTACAAACTTTTTTTTATTTTCACAAGGGTAAAAGGAGAAAATGGGCAGATAAAGTTGTTGTGCAATTTCTCCTGAGTACGCCAATACCCTATATGTGGGGGAAAACCTCTGTTTGGGCACACGGCAGAGCTCGTAAGGGAAGGAGCGCCATTTGACTTTTTCAAACTAAAATTGGCTGGAGTTGAGATTGGACGCCATGTCGTGTTTGGAGAGCCCCTGATGCGCCTAAACAGTGGAAACCCCCCACAAGTGACACCATTTTGGAAACTAGACCCCCTAAGGAACTTATCTAGATCTGTTGTGAGGACTTTGAACCCCAAGTGTTTCACAAAAGTTTATAATGCCTGGTGTGAAAAAAAAAAAAAACATTTTCCACAAAAATGATTTTTTAGTCCCAAATTTTTGATTTTTCCCAAGGAAATTGGACCCCAAAAGTTGTTGTCCAATTTGTCCTGAGTACGCTGATACCCCATATGTGGGGGGGGGAAACTGTTTCGGGCGCACGGCAGTGCTTAGAAAGGAAGCAGTAACATTTTGGAATGCAAACATTGATGGGGGTCATGTTCGTTTGTAGTGCCCAGATGAGCCTAAACAGTGGAAACCCCCCACAAGTGACCCATTTTGGAAGCTAGACCCCTAAGGAACTAATCTAGATCTTTGGTGAGCACTTTGAACCCCAAGTGCTTCACACAAGTTTATAATGCCGGGCATGAAAATAAAAAATCCTATTTTATTCCCACAAAAATTATTTCTTAGTCACTAATTTTTTATTTTCCATAGGTAACAGGAGAAATTGGACCTCAAAAGTTGTTGTCCAATTTGTCCTGAGTACGCTGATACCCATATGTGGGGGGAACCACTGTTTGGGGCGCATGGCAGAGCTCGGAATGGAAGGGAGCACCATTTGACTTTTTCCAACAAATTGGCTGGAATTGAGATTGGACGCCATGTTGCATTTGGAGAGTCCCTGATGCGCCTAAACAGTGGAAACCCCCACAAATGACACCATTTTGGAAACTAGACCCCCAAGGAACTTATCTAGATGTGTGGTGAGCACTTTGAACCCCAAAGTGCTTCACAGAAGTTTATAACGTACAGCCGTAAAATAAAAAATCTTTTTTTTTTTTTTTACAAAAATGATTTTTTTTGCCCCCAATATTTTATTTTCACAAGGGTAACAGGAGAAATTGGACCCCAAAAGTTGTTGTCCAATTTGTCCTGAGTACGCTGATACCCAATATGTGGGAGTAAACTACTGTATGGGCACACGTCGGGGCTCGGAAGGGAAGTAGTGACGTTTTGGATTGCAGACTTTGATGGAATGGTCTGGGGGCGTCATGTCGCATTTGGAGAGCCCCTGATGCGCCTAAACAGTGGAAACTCCCCAAAAGTGACCCCATTTTGGAAAATAGACCCCACAAGGAACTTATCTAGAAGTGTGGTGAGCGCTATGAAGCCCCAAGTGCTTCACAGAAAATTTATAACATACAGCCGTAAAAACAAAAAAATCATTTTTTTTTTACAAAAATGATTTTGTCGCCCCCAGTTTTTTATTTTCCCAAGGGTAACAGAAGAAATAGGACAAATTGCACAATAATTCTTGTGGTCCAGAGTACACTGATACCCCATATGCGGGGGTAAACTACTGTTTGGGCGCATGGCAGAGCTCAGAAGTGAAGGAGCACCGTTTGACTTTTTCAACGCAGAATTGGCTGGAATTGAGATCAGACGCCATGTCACATTTGGAGAGCCCCTGATGTGCCTAAACAGCAGAAACCCTCCAATTCTAACTCCAACCTAACCCCAACACCCCTAACCCTAGTCCAACCCAACACAAACCTAACCTAACACACCCCTAACCCTAATCCCAACCCTAACCCTAATCCTAACGTTAGCGCCAACCCTAACCCTAACTTTAGCCGCAACCCTAACCCTAATGGGAAAATGGAAATAAATACATTTTTTTAATTTTATTATTTTTCCCTAACTAAGGGGGTGGTAAAGGGGGGTTTGATTTACTATTTATAGCGGGTTTTTGTGATTGGCAGCTGTCACGCTAAAAAACGCTTTTTATTGCAAAAAGTAGTTTTTGCATCACCACATTTTGAGAGCTATAATTTTTGCATATTTTGGCCCACAGAGTCATGTGAGGTCTTATTTTTTGTGGGACGAGTTGACGTTTTTATTGGTACCATTTTTGAGCATGTGACATTTTTTGATCGCTTTTTATTTCGATTTTTGGGAGGTTAGAATGAACAAAAATCAGCAATTCATGAATTTCTTTTGGGGGAGGCGTTTATACCGTTCCGCGTGTGGTAAAATTGATAAAGCAGTTTTATTCTTCGGGTCAGTACGATTATGGCGATACCTCATTTATATAATTTTTTTATGTTTTGGCGCTTTTATAGAATAAAAACAATTTTATATAAAAAATCATTATTTTTGCATCGCTTTATTCTGCGAGCTATAACTTTTTTATTTTTTTGCTGATAATGCTGTATTTCAGCTCGTTTTTTGCGGGACAAGATGACGTTTTCAGCGGTACCATGTTTATTTATATCGGTCTTTTTGATCGCGTTTTATTCCACTTTTTGTTCGGCGGTATGATGATAAAGCATTGATTTTTTGCTTAGTTTTTTTTTTTTTTTAAGGGGTTCACAAAAGGGCTTAACTAGTCGGACAGTTTTATAGGGGGGGTCGTTACGGACGCGGCGATGCCAAATATGTGTACTTTTATTGTTTTGTTTTTTTTATTTACAGGAATAAATGAATTTATTGGGGAATATTTATTTATTTTTTTTATGATTTTTTTACCACTTTTTATTTTTATTTTTTTTACTTTTTTACTTTGTCCCAGGGTGGGACATCACTGTATTTTAGCAGATCGCTGGTGTGACAGTGTGCACAGCACTCTGTCACACCAGCGATCGCTCTGGCATCACTGCAGGCTTCTCAGTGCCTGCTCTCAGCAGGCTCTGAGGAAGCCGCCTCCCTTCAGGACCCCGGCGCCATCTTGGATCCAGGGACCTGGAGGGAGGACGGACCCTCGGAACAGCGCGACACATCGCGCTGCTCTGAGGGTCCCAGGGGAGCGCGCAGGGAGCCCCCACCCTGCGCGATCCTCCCCTGTGCCCCGGGGACACTGCGATCATGTTTGATCGTGGTGTACCAGGGGTTAATGTGCCGGGAGCGGTCCGTGACCACTCCTGACACATAGTGCTGGGTGTCAGCTGTGATATACAGCTGACACCCGGCCGCGATCAGCTATGCTCCCCCCGGGAGCGCTGCTGATCGCATATGACGTACTATTCCGTCCATGGGAATTAGGTCCAGGGTCACTTGGACGGAATAGTACGTCTGATGGCAGAGAGGGGTTAAGACTCCGTAGCCTTGATTGGAGCTCATAGAGCATTGTCTATACAGGAAAAATAATATGATGACTGCAATATATTAAGAGGATAAAAACTTTGATCTGAGTGCTTCTTTAAAATAGAAATTTATGGGTACATCAAACTATGTTTTGACATTCCCATACTACTTTGGGAGCAACATGGGCCAAATCACTGTTCTTTTGGCATATGGTTGTCATCGAGATACAGGTGCTTCTCACAAAATTAGAATATAATCAAAAAGTTAATTTATTTCAGTTATTCAATACAAAAAGTGAAACTCATATATTATATAAGTCATTACAAGCAGAGTGATCTACTTCAAGTGTTTATTTCAGTCAATGTTGATGATTATGGCTTACAGCCAATGAAAACCAAAAGTCATTATCTCAGTAAATTAGAATACTTTATAACACCAGCTTGAAAAATGATTTTAAAATCCGAAATGTTGACCTACTGAAATGTATGTTCAGTAAATGCACTCAATACTTGGTCGGGGCTTCTTTTGCATCAATTACTGCATCATTGGAGAGTGGCATGGAGGTGATCAGCCTGTGGCACTGCTGAGGTGTTATGGAAGCCCAGGTTGCTTTGATAGCAGCCTTCAGCTTGTCTGCATTGTTGGGTTTGGTGTCTCTCATCTTTCTCTACACAATACACTATAGATTCTCTATGGGGTTAAGGTCAGACGAGTTTGCTGGCCAATCAAGCACAGTGATACTGTTGTTTTTAAACCAGGTATTGGTACTTTTGGCAGTGTGGACAGGGGCCAAGTCCTGCTGGAAAATGAAATTTCAATGTCCAAAAAGCTTGTCAGCAGAGGGAAGCATGAAGTGCTCTAAAATTTCCTGGTAGACGGCTGCGCTGACTTTGGTCTTGATTAAACACAGTGGACCTACACCAGCAGATGACATGGCTCCACAAACCATCCCTGATTGTGGAAACTTCACACTAGACCTCAAGCAGCTTGGATCGTGGCCTCTCCTCTCTTCCTCCAGACTCTGGGACCTTGATTTCTAAATGAAATGCAAAATTTACTTTCATCTGAGAACAACACCTTGGACCACTGAGCAACAGTCCAGTTCTTTTTCTCCTTGGCCCAGGTAAGACACTTCTGGCGTTGTCTATTGGTCATGAGTGACTTGACACAAAGAATGCAACACTTGTATCCCATATCCTGGACACATCTGTGTGTGGTAGCTCTTGAAGCAATGACTCCAGCAGCAGTCCACTCCTTGTGACTCTCCCCAAAATTTTTGAATGGCTTTTTCTTAGCAATGTTTTCAAGGCTGCGGTTATCCCGGTTGCTTGTGCACCTTTTTCTACCACACATTTGGCTTCCACTCAACTTTCCATTAATATGCTTGGATACAGCACTCTGTGAACAGTCAGCTTCTTTAGCAATGAGCTTTTGTGGCTTACCCTCCTTGTGGAGTGTCAATGACAATGCCTTCTGGACATATGTCAAGTCAGCAGTCTTCCTCATGATTGTGGAGCCTATTGAAACAGACTAAGGGACCTTTTTAAATGGTTAGGAAGCCATTGCAGGTGTTTTTTCTTAACTATTCTAATTTACTGAGATAATGACTTTTGGATTTTCTTTGGCTGTAAGCCATAATCATCAACATTAACAGAAATAAACACTTGAAATAAATCACTCTGTTTGTAATGACTCTATATAATATGATAGAGAGGGGAGGCGTGTAGACCTGGCTCTTCTTGCTTACCGTACCCTGTTCTCTGAAATCCCTGGGCACCACGTGACTCGTCTGTATCACGTGACCTGAACGTAAAGCGCTCCACTGACGTCCATCCACGTGCAGCCTTCAGCGTCTTACATCTGGGTACACCAAGAGCGCGCCACTGGCCGGGGCAGCTCTTTGGGATCCACCGCTTTGTCATGTATAGTGTACAGTTCCTATAGCGTCTTGTGCTTGGGTGCGAGGAAACACAGGTTGAAATGAAATGACTTGTATTACTTCATACAAGCATGCTGAAAAGTTCACACAGTTTGCAGGAACAGCGACAGGAGACACAGCAGGCCAGAGTAACTTCAAGCACTACAATAAATCTCCAAAGCAGGTTCAGGATCTCTTCTCTGTACCGTAATTCCTCTGCAAACAGGATTCACCAAACAGCAGGTTTCCAGAGTCCAAAAGTGTTCCAAGGTTCCTCAGTAGGGAATAGCTGGAGTACAAGTCCAAGGCTTCCAGGAGTCAGGTCACAGACTGACTGAGGCTTGATTCAGGAGCACTGATTGTTCAGCTGAGGCTGCTTAAGAAGCAAGAGGGAAGAATCAGGGCAGGAACATGAAAACTGGAAACTCCATATTAACTGAGGGCAAGAGCTGCAGAAAGACAGAAAGCAAAATGGCCGACGGAAAACTGAGTTTCAAGGAACATGTCAACAGAGACAAAGAACCTTACATTACTCCCCCCTTAGGGACAACCTCCGGATGACCTCAGACCAGGCTTGTCAGGGTACCTCTGATGAAACTGGCGGAGCAGGCGAGGAGCATTTACATTATTGACTGGTTCCCATGAGTTGTCCTCCACTGGGTAGCCCTGCCATTTAATCAAATATTGCAACTGATTTCTGTACAACCTGGAATCTAGAATCCTTTCCACCATAAATTCTTCCTGACCATCGACCAGCACTGGGTCAGGGCAAAGAGAAGAACGTCCAGGAAACGTATTGGGTGTTGCAGCCTTTAGTAGGGATACATGAAAGACAGGGTGGATTCTCATAGTTCTGGGCAGTTGAAGACGACAAGCAACAGCACTTATAATCTTATTGATCTTATAAGGTCCAATGTACTTATGTCCCAATTTAGACGATGGAATCTTTAATTTAAGATTTCTGGTTGACAGCCAGACCAAATCTCCTACCTTGAAAGCTGGTGCAGGTTTACGAAATTTATCTGCTGCTTTCTTGTACCTTT
>JARQOD010010526.1:5696-27000 GCA_033576555.1 Oophaga sylvatica | reverse complement strand
CAATTTCTGCAATACGACACTAGACCAGGGAAGGCCTGCAGCATTTTTGGAGTTGTTGGGGGAGCCATCTTCTCCACAGTGGTCTTCCAGTCTTTTGACATGTGTTTCGTCTGGTGGGCAATACAGTGTCCCAGGGATGTAACTTGCTTCTGACATCACTGGACTTTGTTCTTCCAGACATTGCGTTGCTGTTCTTCCAGGTAGAGTAGGAGAGACAAGGAATGGACTGTGCAGGTATCGATGTCAACCACACAAAAGAGAAGGTCATCCACGTGTTGTAGAAGAGTGACTATTGCATATTCTGCAATCCAGTTGACGAGGATGGAGGACATTGTCTTGGTGAAACTTGAAGGGCTTGTTCTAAGCACCTTGAGGCAACACTGTCCATATGCAATGCACTGGTGCGTGAAGGCAGGCCTCCAGGTGGAGGGGAAACACTGAAGAAGGCACTGGCCAGGTTGACCACCGTGAATACCGTTGTGGTGACTGGGACTTTTGAGAGCAGTATGTGACGGTTCAGCATTGTTGGGGTTTCAAATACCATAGCCTCTTTCACGGCCTCCAGGCCTTGCACCATTCTGAACTCAGTGGGGTTTACAGTCTTTTTCTTCACTGTGGAAAGCTGGGATTTTTTCCTATGGGCGAGGCAGCCCAGTTTGGCCTTGTCCTTCACTATGCGGCAGGGGACTCCCATCTCCCGGCACAGAGCTGGCGGGAAAATAAGCCGCCTACTAGGATCCACATCATGAGAGATGACGACCAGCTGGCTTTCTTGTTCTCCACCAAGGCAGTCACTGTGTTAGCCCCTGCTCTGGTCACAGGGGGTCTTCTTGTTGGGACGTCTCCTTCACCGGCTGCTTTTTTCTCAGCACGGGCCATCAGTTGTTTCTTTTTCTCCAGCTCGGTCTCAGGTCAGTATTTGTGCACAAGTTTGAAGAGCTGAGTGGCCTTTTGTTGGTCTAGGGCCTGGGTGAACTGGTTGATTGCAGGGGGCACCTCCTGGTGCTTGCAAAAGATGAACCTCTGGCGTTGGAGCCGGATGAGGTGTTGCCATTCCATGAAGCGAGTAGGGTCCTTCTTGAGTTGAATATCCTGGCCAATGTCAAAGTTCTCAGGCCGTCTTCTTAGGCGAGTTCACTTAGACCTTCAGTTGGTCAGAGACATCTTGACTAGTGTTGAGCGATACTTACCGATATCCAAAAGTATCGGAATCGGAATGGTATCGCCGATACCCAAAAAATATCGGCGATACCCGATACCGATACCGGAAATCCAATGTAAGTCTATGGGAACAAAATATCGGAATTAAAAAAAAACCATTCTTGCCTTGTTGGTTAATTGTACATGAAGGAAAACAACAAAGAGTAATGTAGAATGTATTGGGGAAGGTTGAGGAGACATTAAAGGCATAGATGTTTAACCCAATCAAATGGAATAGCATAAATATTTTTTTTTTTTAAAGATGTTCGGATTGACAAAGAAATTGACAATGTTGTTAACGTTTTTTCTATTTTGGCAAATATGTATATTTCACAACTTCCATGCTCTTCACCTTTTTAACTTTTGACACACTTTCTCCTTCATAATCTTCAGCAGCATCATCTTTTTCATCAAATTATTCTTCATCTTCACCTTCTTTCTCTTCTTCTTAAACTTCTTGCTATTCATCTTTTTGTTAACATTACTCATATTCTTCTTATTAAAACTATTATTCTTATTCATATTCTACTTCATCTTCTTCATCATATTCTTATTTTGGACAGAGATTCCTGTACTTGTAATCTGTCAAAGTATGAATTTTTCATCCTTCCGTTCTTGCTGTCACAAAAGATTTAAATTACAACAGTATTTGTCCGTGTTCAGTTTAGCCTGCAGCAGCAGGCATTTTCCAGGGGCACCACGAGGAGTAACGGACTCACCCCCATACACTGCTTAGTCTTCTTCTGCTTATAATTTAGAGCATATATTTTGCTCTTCATTTTGGTCTTATACTTCATGTTCTTCTGCTTTTTGATCTTCTGCTTATTGTTCTTAAGTCTCTTGTTCTGTATCTTGTAGTTTGTCTTAACCTTCTTAGTCCTGTTTGTTAATCTTTTATTTCTTCTTTGTGATGGTGTTTAGGCTGGTTGGCTTGATGCTCGTCGTCCTTGTGGTGGTCATCTTCTTCGGGGTGGTCATCAGGGTCGTCGTCTTCATTGTTGGAGATCCAGAGTGATTTCCCAAAAAAACATTGAAAAAATCTTCAATTTGTAAATGTAGCACAAGGTACAAGAGCCAATGCAAGTAACGAGGACCAGCTGACTGTGCTGGAACCCGGAGGGGCAGCAGAAGGAAAAGAGCCAATGGCACAACCGAGGACCAGCTGACGTTACTGGGACACGGTTACTAAGCAGGAGGTACCTGTGCTCCAAAGCACTACCAAGGACCAGCAGACGTTGCTGGAACTCGGATACCGAGATGGAGGCACCTAGGCCAAAGGCACTGAGGAGAACCAGCTGACGGTACTGGAACCCGGACTGGTAGCAGAAGGTACAAGAGCCAATGCAAGTGACGAGGACCAGCTGACTATGCTGGAACCCGGAGGGGCAGCAGAAGGAAAAGAGCCAATGGCACAACCGAGGACCAGCTGACGTTACTGGGACACGGTTACTAAGCAGGAGGTACCTGTGCTCCAAAGCACTACCAAGGACCAGCAGATGTTGCTGGAACTCGGATACCGAGATGGAGGCACCTAAGCCAAAGGCACTGCGGAGAACCAGCTGACGGTACTGGAACCCGGACGGGTAGCAGAAGGTACAAGAGCCAATGCAAGTGACGAGGACCAGCTGACTGTGCTGGAACCCGGAGGGGCAGCAGAAGGAAAAGAGCCAATGGCACAACCGAGGACCAGCTGACGTTACTGGGACACGGTTACTAAGCAGGAGGTACCTGTGCTCCAAAGCACTACCAAGGACCAGCAGACGTTGCTGGAACTCGGATACCGAGATGGAGGCACCTAGGCCAAAGGCACTGCGGAGAACCAGCTGACGGTACTGGAACCCGGACGGGTAGCAGAAGGTACCCATGGAAATTTAAGTTGACAGGCCGCGAGCCGGCCGCAGTTACCGAATCCCACAGTACTACAGTGGGTGATTGTCCTATTGTCACAACGGAAACAGCCTTTATTTGCATATCCCGCAGCACACATAGGAAGCACCTAAACTCCAGGCACCATGAGTCGCAACGACGACAGACAGGACACTTATGAGGCTAGGACGTTACATGACAGGAAAAGAGCATGCGAACCAGCGGAGAGTGAGTAGTGCAAGACACTTCGAGCAACAACTGTGGGTGGGAGCCAGGGATAAGAATGGACAGCAGACTTTGCCGTTCACACACAGGGGAACAGCTGACATTACTGAACCCAGTACAGGAGCAAGTGTACTGTGCTAACGACACTTCCGAGCAACAACTGCGGTGTTGTAGCCCAGGATGAGAAGACAACAGGGTGGAGGCAGCAGGACTGTTTGCCGTACACACAGCAGGGGAACAGCTGACATTACTGAACCCCAATAACACAGGAGCAAGTGTTCACTGTGCTAACAGCACTTCCGAGCAACAACTGGCGGTGTTGTAGCCCAGGCATGAGAAGACAACAGGGTGAGGCAGCAGGACTGTTTGCCGTACACACAGCAGGGGAACAGCTGACATTACTGAACCCCAATAACACAGGAGCAAGTGTTCACTGTGCTAACAGCACTTCCGAGCAACAACTGGCGGTGTTGTAGCCCAGGCATGAGAAGACAACAGGGTGGAGGCAGCAGGACTGTTTGCCGTACACACAGCAGGGGAACAGCTGACATTACTGAACCCCAATAACACAGGAGCAAGTGTTCACTGTGCTAACAGCACTTCCGAGCAACAACTGGCGGTGTTGTAGCCCAGGCATGAGAAGACAACAGGGTGGAGGCAGCAGGACTGTTTGCCGTACACACAGCAGGGGAACAGCTGACATTACTGAACCCCAATAACACAGGAGCAAGTGTTCACTGTGCTAACAGCACTTCCGAGCAACAACTGGCGGTGTTGTAGCCCAGGCATGAGAAGACAACAGGGTGGAGGCAGCAGGACTGTTTGCCGTACACACAGCAGGGGAACAGCTGACATTACTGAACCCCAATAACACAGGAGCAAGTGTTCACTGTGCTAACAGCACTTCCGAGCAACAACTGGCGGTGTTGTAGCCCAGGCATGAGAAGACAACAGGGTGGAGGCAGCAGGACTGTTTGCCGTACACACAGCAGGGGAACAGCTGACATTACTGAACCCCAATAACACAGGAGCAAGTGTTCACTGTGCTAACAGCACTTCCGAGCAACAACTGGCGGTGTTGTAGCCCAGGCATGAGAAGACAACAGGGTGGAGGCAGCAGGACTGTTTGCCGTACACACAGCAGGGGAACAGCTGACATTACTGAACCCCAATAACACAGGAGCAAGTGTTCACTGTGCTAACAGCACTTCCGAGCAACAACTGGCGGTGTTTGAGCCAGGTCAATGAAAAGATCAATACATGTAGCAATTAATAATTCTACACACCAGAACAGTGAATTAACTTTTATACAAGATGATGATTTTACTTAAAAAAATATATGTAAATTAATAATTTACAAACATAAACGCATACATTAACATGTTGAAAACCAATGCAAACCACAATTAAAATAGCTTAAATAATCTGCTATACGGTTTAAAATAAAAGCATACAAGTACATATCAGAATCCATTAATGATGGCTAAGTAACAGTATGTAAACCATTTCTATTGTGTAGACAATGAATGGCTGACTTAAAAACATAATCAGCATTACAAGTTATCTTTGACATTCATAAAAGTTTACATTTGGTGAATAATATCACTAAAAAGTTTTTAAAAATATCTAAAATTTCCATCATGTAATACTGATAATATGTGCCAATCATTTATATTAACAAACAAAAACTTTAAAAAGTGCATAGTGCATAGTCAAAACACCTATTTATGCCTGACTGTGGACTTGCAAGCATGACAACGGATAGATAAGGTATATATAGATGAGACTGCATAGCCACAGATGTTGAATGGCGATGTAATACTGTACCTCAATAAAGTGTGCGTTACTACTACATCCTTTTTTTTATATAGCTTTATAAAAGGTTACGTGCATGTATGGTTGCGCCTTTGTTTGGACGCACAGACTGGCTTCCTGCTGTGACGCGTTGGGTATTGGAGCGTCTTATGACGCAGACTAACATTCACGGTGCGCATCGTTCATCATCGCAAGCGTACCGACAACACAAAGGCGTTGTCATGACTGCTTTACTCAGTAAACATGCACCTATGATGAAACATACACGCATGTGCCCTATTACATAACAAGCTACAAGAAAAACGAGTGTGAGGTGTGACACAGCTGTTTTGTTAAGGTACAGTATTATATCGACATTGTACAGGTGTCGCTATTCAGTCTGATAAATAGATATCATTCACCTATTCTATCAGTTGTCGTTCTTTCAGCACCACTTACAGGTATATATTTTGCTATTGTGACTATGCACTATTGACTTTAACAAGGTAATGCATGATTTTTGTTAGCGATTATCATGTTTACATGAAGGACCTTTATGATATGGGCTGTTAACTTTCTAATTAAATATGTATTTTTTAAAATGACACAAATATAAGTAATGTTGAAGAGGACTATTCCTACATGCATTGTTTGCACAATATTACAGGTGTACATCACGTCCCTTAATCAACATTGGATTATTATATTTACTTGTATGCTTTTATTTAAAAGCCAAGAACACTGAAGTCTAACCTTCGCACTGCAGCTGTTGTCAAAGTTCAACCCACATTATGCACTTCCAACATTGCAGCATTTGAGTCATGATGTGAGTTGGATTTGTCTAAGCTATGGAGTGACAAGGTTGACCATCAGTATCCTATAGCATAAGTAGGCTTTTGTGTTAGCATTTGTTTTCGACATGTGCATATCTGAAATAATATGTCACAATTATTTTGTTACAGATTTGTGACAAAGACTAATCATTTTATGGTTTTAAAGCTGACGTTTCAAATGTTTACAGCTTAGAAATCAGGGTGTAGCCTCATATCTATGTGTAGCACTAGACACTTTGACATGTCATGCTTTTTTCACCATGTGTAGGTAGCTAGCAGTAATTTTTGCCAGACACACAGCAGGGGAACAGCAGGCGTTACTGAACCCCACAAACACATCAGCGATTGTTTTCATCTGTGCATCTAACACTTCTGAGCAGCAACTGGCGGTGTTGAAGCCCAGGGTCAAGGAGGGTGTAGGCAGAGGCCTTGTATGAGATGTTTGAAGTTGAAGTTGTAGTTAGCAGCAGTAATTTTTGCCAGACACACAGCAGGGGAACAGCAGGCGTTACTGAACCCCACAAACACATCAGCGATTGTTTTCATCTGTGCATCTAACACTTCTGAGCAGCAACTGGCGGTGTTGAAGCCCAGGGTCAAGGAGGGTGTAGGCATAAAATATTGAGTTATTGCCTTGTTACGTGGCCATTGCAAATGTATGTACTTCAAACAAGAATAAATGAAGTTTTACTAGTACAATAAAATGATGAATTTTAATTCCAAGAATAGAAAAATATTTAGACTTGAGAGTCCTCAGTGGTTGATACCGTTTAATGGCTAACTGAAAAGATGGTAACAAATTCCAAGCTTTCGAGACTACTCAGGTCTCTTCATCAGGCTAAGACTAAAACAAAAAATGAAGAATCACATATTTCTACACACAACAGGACACAGGAATAGGTAAGACAAGTGAGGGAGGGACAAGTGAGGGAGACGGCCAAAAATGAGACAAGGATGAATTATCAGCACACATAAGAGAAAAATAAGGATTTACCTGTGGCAAAACACTTTTGTATGCCCGGTCATAGCATGATGGATATGAATTACTGGTATTAAAATATAACTTCAATATGAGAAAGATACAAAGGTTTCAGAATATAGGCTCATCATGACCTTTGACACTCTTAGTGATGGAATGAATAGATCACAACGGATTTATGTCATTCTATATCAATTAAGGAATCTGCGTCTCTGCCTTCAGGGGCATGAAAAGCAAAAACCAGACCCCCATTCAGAGGGCATAAAACTTTCTATCCTTTATCTAGGAACTGTTCCAATATTTATGTTCATCCCTCTGTCATAATGACAGTTCTGCTACACGTGACTTACTTGTCTTACCTATTGCACTATTCCTGTGTCCTGTTGTGTATAGAAATATGTGATGCTTCATTTTTTGTTTTAGTCTTTGCCTGATGAAGAGACGTGAGTAGCCTCGAAAGCTTGCAATTTGTTACCATCTTTTCAGTTATCCATTAAAAGGTATCAACCACTGCGGACTCTCAAGTCTAAATATTTGTCTATCTACTGGCTAACACGGTACGAAGATACACATGTTTCCTAACTTCAAGAATAAAAATAAAGACCCTGCAAATATAAACGCATATATGCACATGCCAACAAGAAATGGAACAACACACCACCCAAAAAATTGGTTACAAAATATAGTGTTGTAAATTTAAGAATAAAAGTCCATTTTTGTATTTATGAATAATGCTTAAGGAACGCTATGTTAAACCATAACATAGTGAAGACAATGGATTTTGTAATAGTCACTCATCATCATCATTGCAATTTATATGTGACAGTCACAGACATTTCAATTATTTAAGTTAATAAAATCGTTACTTTGTACAGCATGTATGACATGTCCAGCATGGACTCATCAATGTGATGACGCAATAATGTACGATAAAAAATAACCATTTAAAAAAACATTATGCATTGTCACAATGTAAGTGTGTGCCTGCAAGTGTAGGTGAAACAAAGGCTACGGATAGCAAAGGTATATTCTATGTCTGTATCAGACAGTGGACAGCCTCTGATGGGTAATGGCGATGTTATACTGTACGTCAATAAAGTTGGGCTGCAATCATGCATTTTTTGCTTGTACAGTGTTGAAGAGGGTAAAAGCATGTCTGGTTGCGCAAGGCTTTATCCGTCAACACTACCTTCCTACTGTCACGCGTAGGGTAGGGTAGCGTGTGTCAATTAGATGACTCTATAAAATGTGACGTTACGCAGCGTTATTGTGCCCTAGGGACGCCAAAAATACGACAGCAGTAATCATTTACTGTTAATACTCCACCTATGACCAACAAAAAAAGCACGTTCCCTCTTTAACAATCTACAAGACTAACAAGCATAATGGTTGACGCTGACTTTATTGAGGTACAGTATTACATCGACATTGTCCATGAGTAACTATGCACTGTGATACCTATATACCATTATTAATTTATATCTGTTGTGCTTGTTTCAACAGCACTTGCAGGTATAACTACCTATTGTCAGTATGCATGATGCACTTTCTAGATGTAATAATTTATTATTGCACATTATTACCAGGTTTAGATGCTGGCCATTTCATATATGGTGTGTGAAGTTACAGTTGGCATCAGTATGTGTATTTTATAATGTCTGTCATAAATAAAACTCGTGATGATGATGATGAGGATTTTATGATTCGTACATCCATTGACTGCATTATCTTACAGGTACAGATAAAGTTCCTTAAAAAGCATTAATTGATAAGTATGAAATGTACTTTTATGCATTAATTTCAAAAAGTGAACACTATGTTTTAGTTTTTGTTACCATTTCTAATAGACATGTGCAGATATGCGCTGTGATGACAAATTATTATTTGTCCATATTTGTTATAAAAATTTATCATTCTAGGCCTGGAAAACTTCACAATTTCCTGTTTTAAGCATAACAATCAGGGTGACGGCTCTTCCCTATTTGGAGCATGTTCCACATGGGTTTTTCGGTGCATGTGTAGGGAACAGGAGACTTCTTGCCGGCCACACAGCAGGGGAACAGCTGGCGTTACTGAACCCCACTAACACTATAGCTTGTGTATTGGTCTGTGGACACGACACTTCTGAGCAGCAACTGGCAGTGTTGTAGCCCAGGGAGTAGAGTTCAGGTGGTAGAAAGATGAACATAACAGGAGACATGGATAACGTGCGAACCAGTTATTTAATCTGAAAACGGACAGACAAATTCTGGCGAGATCCATGCCTTGTTCATTTTCAGAAAAGTAAGCCGGTCTACATTATCGGAGGATAGTCGCATGCGACGGTCTGTTAGTACACCACCTGCAGCACTAAAGACGCGCTCCGATAATACACTGGCAGCAGGGCAAGCCAGCACCTCCAATGCATACTGGCTAAGCTCTGGCCATGTATCCAGCTTAGAGACCCAAAACTTGAATGGGGAAGAGCCATCTGGGAGTACACTGAGAGGGAAAGACATGTAGTCTGTCACCATCTTACGGAAACGTTGCCTCCTGCTGACTGGAGCCGTCTCGGATGGTGTAGACATTTGTGGCGCTGCCACAAAACTTCGCCACATTTGGAACATACTGGTCTTGCCCTGTGCAGAGGCGCTGCTTGTGCTCCCTCTTGTTGCAGAGCTGTCTCCACTGCCTCGACGCACAGAGCTGCTTTGTAAAGCAGTAGCAGCAGCAGTGCTCTGGGCTGGAATGGAGAACATTATGGATTGCACCAGTGTGTCTTGGTACTCCCGCATTTTACGCTCCCGGTTCAACGGTGTGATGAGGCTTTGTAAGTTGTCCCGGTAGCGAGGGTCTAGGAGGGTGTACACCCAATAATCAGACGTGGTGAGAATGTGGGCGATGCGGCGGTCGTTTCTCAGGCACTGCAGCATGAAATCAACCATGTGCTGCAGACTCCCAACTGGCCAAGAAACGCTGTCCCCTGCAAGAGGCGTCATCTCTGCCTGCTCTGCATCACCCCACCCTCGCTCTACATACTGACTAGAGCGTTGTGTACCTCCCTCTGGAGCGATGTCTTCCTCCTCCATTGACTCCTCCCATCCTCCTCACAAAGTGAGCCCTGCCCAGCCCTTGTGAGGAACCACGTTGCGCTGACTGTCCAGAAGGTGATGGAATTTGTGACTCCTCATCCTCCACCTCTTCCAAAACCTCATCCCTTAGTGCTTGCAGTGTTTTTTGAAGCAGGCAGATAAGGGGGACAGTCAGGCTGACTAGTGCATCATCTGCACTCGCCATCCGCGTTGACTCATCAAACGCACGCAAAACGTGGCAGATGTCCTTCATAGAGGCCCACTCAGTAGTGGTGAAGTGTGAACGGCGCAAATTGCGAGTTGATTGCGCCTGATGCAGCTGATACTCCATTACTGCTGGCTGCTGCTCACACAACCGCTCCAACATATGTAACGTGGAATTCCACCTGCTGGGTACGTCACATATGATGCGATGTTCAGGAAGGCGAAATCTGTGTTGCAGAGCTGCAATGCGCGATCTGGCCATGCTGGAACGTCGCAAGTGAGCGCACTCTAGGCGGACCTTGTGCAGCAGTGCATCAAGATCCGGATAGTCCCTCAAAAAACTCTGCACGACCAAGTTGAGCACATGTGCCAGACATGGTATGTGAGTGAGGTTGCCAAGGCCCAGAGCTGCCACCAGATTTCGGCCATTGTCACACACTACCAAGCCTGGCTGGAGATTCGCTGGCAAAAACCACACGTCGCTCTCCTGCTTGATGGCATTCCAGAGCTCCTGCGCTGTGTGGCTTCGATTCCCCATGGGAATTTATTTCAGGACGGCCTGTTGACGTTTGGCCACGGCTGTGCTCATATCGGTCGCAACAGGTAAGCGTTCACGGGTCCATGTGGAGGTAGACCGTGACGGCTCCTGCAGCGATGATTCTGAGGAACTGGAGTAGGAGGAGGAGTCAATGTGGACAGACTGGATTCCTGCAATCCTTGGAGTTGGCAGAACACGTACAGCGCCACTCGCAAGATCAGTACCCGGCTCCACAACATTGACCCAATGGGCAGTGAGGGAAAGGTATCGTCCCTGGCCATGGGTACTGGTCCACGCATCGGTGGTCAGGTGGACCTTGCTACTGACGGCGTTTAGTAGCGCATGTTTAATTTTTCCCTCAACATGCTTTTGCAGACCAGGGACGGCTTGCCTGCTGAAATAAAATCGGCTGGGCACATTGTATTGTGGGACTGCCAATGCCATTAAGTTACGGAAACTGTCAGTCTCCACCAGCCTGAATGACAGCATTTCAAGGGACAGTAGTTTTGCAATGCCAGCATTCAGAGCCTGTGCTCGTGGATGGTTTGCCGAGTATGGCCGTTTTTATCCATGCCTGTGCTACCGATGGCTTGTTTTGTGGCCTGGGAGTGTGAGGATGACAGGGAACTTGCAGCTGTGGGTGGAATAACACTGGGTCTCTGGACAACAGTGACAGAGGTTCTTCCATGGCGATCCTGTGAGGAAGCCGAACCAGCTGTGTGTGAGCTGGAGGAAGAGGCTCCAACACGAGCTGAAGATGTAGGTGCTGCTGTAGGTTGGCCTACATCTTCAGTGTGTCTTTGTAACTGAACCACGTGCTTTGACCGCACATGTTTCCACATATTTGTGGTATTAAGGTTACTGACACTTTTACCTCTTTTTACTTTTTGATTACACAGCTTGCATTTGACATAGCAAATATCATCTGCAAGTGTGTCAAAAAAGGACCACGCAGTGCAAGTCCTGGGAGCGCCCGTTTTGGCTGTTGGAAGAGAACTGCTACGAACGGGTGCCAAACTGGAGGCGAGAGGCAACCGAGTCTGCAGCCTACCTCTCCCTACTGTTTGTACCGTTGGGGCAATCTCTTCCTCAGAGCTGCTACCACCACCTTCCTGTTCCTCACGCCATGTTGGGTCTTGGACCTCATCATCTCCACTACCCTCTTCCAACACCTGCTGCTGTTGGGTGGTCTGGCCAGCACCATGCTCAACAGAAACTGGCACCTGAGTCTCATCATCATCAGATGCGTTCTGCGGTGTGCTGACCATCGGCACTGGCTCACCCGCCTCTTCACATTCAGAGAGACACAGCTGTTGCGCATCACTGCATACTGCCTCTTCTTCACATTCCAGAATGCTGCTTGGCTGGGCCCCTGTTTGCAAGCCAACAGATTCTGAGAACAGAAGCAGAGACTCAGCTGGCTCCTTTACAGAGCTCTCTGAATGCCTGGGCAATTTGGCAGGCGGTGAAGAGACAGATGGTTGTTCAACAGTGCTGTGGTCCTGAGAGGAGGTGGAAGCAATTGAAGTCGATGCATTGGCTGCCATCCAACCAACAACGGCTTCAATTTGTTCTTCCCGCAGCAGGGGGTACGCCGAGCTCCTACAAAAGTGCGCATAAAGGAACGCTGACGGGGAAAACTGGTGGATGCTGTGTCACTGGGTGCGGCAGCAGCCACAGAATCCCCACGTCCTCTCCCTGCTGAAACTCCACGGCCACGACCACGTGCCTTACTCCCTGCCTTCTTCATCTTGGTAGATTGATAAAGAAAGTCAGAAAAGTTATAAGGCCTAAGTGTGGTTATTCCTCAGAGACTGCAGTGAACACTGCAGACAACTGTTCAGTAGCTGTGAAAGGCCCCTTTGTGTACTTCTATAGTGTTTGCAACCAATGTATTGTATACGGATGG
Organism: Oophaga sylvatica; assembly: GCA_033576555.1. Lineage (NCBI taxonomy): Eukaryota > Metazoa > Chordata > Amphibia > Anura > Dendrobatidae > Oophaga > Oophaga sylvatica. The sequence goes on along the minus strand of JARQOD010010526.1, from coordinate 14,381 downwards.
AAGGGCGTCACACTAATAGATTAGATTTTTTTCAAATATAATGGAGCAGCACCAATTTGAGAAAAATGTGAAGGATGAGGCAGTGACACACGCTCAGCAGACTACAACCAGCAGTGGTTGAAGAACTAACTGGAGCGTAATCTGCACTCAAAAAATGAAAAGCTCACAGACTAAAGTGAACACTGCACACAACTGTTCACTATCTGTGAAAGGCCCCTTTGTGTACTTCTATAGTGTTTGCAACCAATGTATTGTATACGGATGGAAGCGCGTCACACTAATAGATTAGTTTTTTTTTCAAATATAATGGAGCAGCACCAATTTGAGAAAAATGTGAAGGATGAGGCAGTAACACACGCTCAGCAGACTACAACCAGCAGTGGTTGAAGAACTAACTGGAGCGTAATCTGCACTCAAAAAATGAAAAGCTCACAGACTACAGTGAACACTGCACACAACTGTTCACTATCTGTGAAAGGCCCCTTTGTGTACTTCTATAGTGTTTGCAACCAATGTATTGTATACGGATGGAAGCGCGTCACACTAATAGATTAGATTTTTTTCAAAATAATGGAGCAGCACCAATTTGAGAAAAATTGGAAGGATGAGGCAGTGACACACGCTCAGCAGACTACAACCAGCAGTGGTTGAAGAACTAACTGGAGCGTAATCTGCACTCAAAAAATGAAAAGCTCACAGACTACAGTGAACACTGCACACAACTGTTCACTATCTGTGAAAGGCTCCTTTCTGTACTTCTATAGTGTTTGCAACCAATGTATTGTATACGGATGGAAGCGCGTCACACTAATAGATTAGATTTTTTTAAAATATAATGGAGCAGCACCAATTTGAGAAAAATGTGAAGGATGAGGCAGTGACACACGCTCAGCAGACTACAACCAGCAGTGGTTGAAGAACTAACTGGAGCGTAATCTGCACTCAAAAAATGAAAAGCTCACAGACTACAGTGAACACTGCACACAACTGTTCACTATCTGTGAAAGGCTCCTTTCTGTACTTCTATAGTGTTTGCAACCAATGTATTGTATACAGATGGAAGCGCGTCACACTAATAGATCACTGTTAATTTCTATTGAATGGAGCTGCACCAATTCCACAAAATAAAATAAAAAAAAGAGTCAGTGAGTGACACGTGCAGATGCCTACAAACAGCGGTGGATGCAGAGCAAACTGCAGCGTCACCTGCACTCTCACACACACACCTTGCACAGAGCTGTTAAAAAAACACTGCAAGGCAAAAGGAAGCTTTACACAGCGGTTGGTAAAATAGCCTGCCTAAAGCACAGTACACAAAATCGCAATCTATAACTGTCCCTCAGAGTCAGCAGAGCAGCGTTCTGTCCCTAACTGAGTTCACAGCACAGTGACGCTAAAATGGCGGCGGCGCCTTTTTGATATGCAGCCAATCACAGCCATTCCATTAGTTAACATGACCGCAGCAGTACAGGATGTGCCCACACTTCGTAGGATTCCTCATTGGCTGACTAAAATCACAGTGCCTCTCAGAGAATTATGGGAACTTCCGATTCCGGTATACGATATAGGAAAAATATCCGAACTAAGTATCGGAATTGCGATATAGCGAATATCGGCCGATACCCGATACTTGCGGTATCGGAATGCTCAACACTAATCTTGACTCTGGGTGATGGAGTGGCTTTTCTGGTACTATGTCCAGCACCTCCTGTGATAGGTCTGCAGTGTGGTTGTTCCTGTTTCTTCTTGGGTCAGGGGTGAAGAAAGTGTCATGGTCCCATCTTCCTGGAACACTCTGGTCGCTTTCAGCTTCTGCAGTAGGTCCACTCCCAATAGGTTGAGGGTGCAGGTCTTTGACACAACAAACTGGGACATGATGGAGTGTTCTGGCTGAGTCCACATGCTCAGGGACTTCATAATCTGGAAATATCTGACTTGACCATCAATTCCCATGCAGGACGCAGAAGATTCTGATAGATAGGTGAGGTTGCGGAGTTCCACAAGAAAAGATCTGACTACGCCATCCACTCTCAGGATATTGGTCCCACTGGTGGGGTTCTGTTATGATTTGGTAGCTGAGGAGAGCAGGCAAAAACGGCAATACACCAGAGAGGTTGGAATCTACTGGATTGCAGTACCCTGACTAACCACCACAACTAAAGGCAGCCGTGGAGCATTCCTACGTTGGTCCTAGATGCCTCGTCACAGCCTGAGAGGTTAACTACACCTAAAGATAGAAAGAGGAAAGCTATCTGCCCCAGAGCAGATCCCCAAAGAACATAGGAAGCCCCCAAACATGTAATGGCGGTTAGACAAGAGGAAATACAAACACAGACAGAAAATGGTAAGAGCAAACGGTGGGGCCCAATCTGCCTAGAAAGAATAGGATAGGAAGGACACTTACTGCAATCCAAAAAACCCTAATAAATACCAACTCTACTAATTGCAAAAACAACCGAGATCGCACGACCTCTACCACCTAAATTAGTTCTCTGGTGTAACAAAACTAAGCCGCAGCCACTGAAAAAACTGGAAAAGGCAAATGAACAAATAACAGTGTCTCAGATAAACTGAGAGGAGCACAAGCCCCGGAGGGGACCTGGCTGACCTCCACAGAAGTGCAGGGAAAAATGCAAAAAGCAAGCACAAAAACAAAAACAGAAAATATCTTATCTGAGAGCAGGAGAAGAGGCAAGACTCAGCAAGCTTCCAAGTGAACCAGGAACCACAGTTGAGACAAGAACAATTGATCACCGGCAACCATGATGGGAGGGAACCTCCCTTATATAAGACCAGTCTGTAACTCCTGATTGCCAATCTTCATTGAATGGTTCAGTACTGTTTGTAACCACCAGAGGGAGCTTCTGCTCAGAATTCATTTCTAACACATTCACAACAGGGTTCCCTGTGGACTTGGCATGCTCCTGTCCTATGGACGGGGTTCATCACTGCTTTCTGTGTTTCTTCTTCTTCTGGGCAAAGTCAGTGTTCTGCACCGGTTCCGGAAATGACCAAACTCGCCACAGTTGTAACACTGGACATCCCTTCTGTCCCGGCGGGACTCAATCCTTTTTGCTACTGCGAGCAGGGTATCCATTGCTATTGACGTGTACTCAGGCCTGGCTACTACCAGTGGTTTCCTGATTGGTTCTCTCAGTCCATGCACAAAAGCCTGTGCCAACATCCGTCTGTTTGTCTGATCATGGGTAATGAGGCCCAAATCTTGAAACACTTGCATCACTCTGTCATGGAACTTCTCCACAGACTCTGTCTTGTCTTGACTCATGTTATGTAGGCTGAGAGTTTGTCCTGTCAGTCTGCTTTTGGCCCATTCTCTGAGCTGCTCAATTAGCTTTGGTCCTGTTTCCCAGGCATACGCATCTAACTCTGCTGGAAGCTTGAAGTGTTCTCTCATAATTGGCCAGAATGCATCACCTGCTTTTATTTCCATTACGGTCCAGAGATCAATCCAGGCTGCTGCATACGTTCGCTGGATCTGCTGCATTTTTTGGCAAAATGGCATGGGGTGTATCCCTGGGTCTGGCAGCATACTGATCACCTGGCTTGGGATGAAGGGCTCATAGGATGGTGCCTCTACCTGTCCCTGCTCTCTTGGTGTTTGTGGGTTTTCTTCCCTAGTATTGGGCAGCATGTATGACGTTGTGTCTTCATCTTCATCAGATGAGAAGTGACATGGTGTGCTTGGTGCATATACTGGGTGAGATTTGGGCTTAAAAGTTGTCGTGCTGCATGGGGATTTCCCTCTTCCTTGCTGAGGCTGCGGTGGATCAGTGTCATGGTTCCATGCTGGCAGCCCTGCTTGGCACTGAGGTTCCTCATTTGTGTCTGTAGCTACACCTCCCCCCTGTGAAACCCTGGCTGTGGGCTCTGCTAGCTGTTGTGTCTGGGGCCTACCTGCAGCATTTTGTGTAGGGAGATTTGCACTTTCTTCTCCTGATATAATGACTGGCAATGTTTGTACTGTGCTTGGGATAGACAGGGTGCCCTGTGCTGGAGGCACTGAATACAGGGACACCACATTGCTTTGAGTGGGCGTTGACCCAGTTGATAACGAAGTAGAAAAAAGAGGAAGAGAAGGGAGGTGTGAGTGAGGAGCGGTGGGATGTGCCTGAGAGGAGGAGGAAGGAGGAGAGCGAGCACGAGCAGGTGGGTGTGGTGTGGGAGGAGAAAGGGAGGAAAAGGAAGGAGGAGGAAGATCAGAAGGGTGTGGTGTGGGAGGAGAGAGGGAAAGAGAAGGGGGGAGAGATGGAGGGGAGAGAGGTGGAGGGGAGAGAGGAGAAAATGAAGGAGGAGAGGGTGAAGAAGAGGAAGAGGAAGAAAATGGATGTGTCAGAGATGTGAGGGAGGGGAAAGAAGGAATGATAGGGAAAGAAGGATAGAGAGGGATGGCAGCGAGGAAAGAGGAGAGAAATCTGAAGAAGAAGGAGAAAGGGACTGAGAGAAGAAAGAGGAGAGGGTGTCCCCCTGTGATTCTTGAGAGGGGACCATTGAAACAAAAATGCCTTCTCCCTGTGGAGAGAGGCGGGGAGCGTTTTTCCCTGTACAAGGCTCCTTATTCAATGAGAGCAGCCTACACCTGTCCTATGTCTCCACAGGATGGACATGTGATGTGTGTGACTCTAAATTCTGTTCTTGTGACATGTCCGTGATCATTTCCTCACAGATGATTTCAATGCTTCTTTAACACCTTTTCAATCTTATTCACATAAAAAAATCACTTCCTGGTCCATTCAAATTAACTTGCTGTACCTTCTACACGATGCACCACTGCTCTTTTATAGCAGACGGTAATCTATAAACAAACTTTCCTGTGCCTTTCAAACAAAAACAAAAAAAAACATTTCATTGTGCAGCGTAAAGTCTGCCTGTCCATTTGCTTCTCACGTACTCTGACCTTCTATTCACATGCCTAGCCCTTTGATTCTCACGTACTCTGACCTTCTATTCCAAAAAACCTATTCAACAAAGGTGATTAAAAATCTGAAAACTGCTGCATTCTGGTTCTGTGTGCAAGAGCACTGAAATTCTTGTCTTCGCTGAATGCCTGATGGGAGGGGTGAGTGAAGCCGCTGCGCAGCTGTTTGTGTATTCTCCCTCAGACTGCAGTTTTCTTATCTGTGTTTCTGACCTTGGTCTAAAGCACGCTACTAGATGTTGTGCTTTTTTTTTTTTCTTTTTTCTTTTTAAAAATGGTTGGAGAATAAAACTCTAAAATAAATTGATTAGAAAAATCTCTCCAAAATTATTTAAAAATGTACTTAAAAGAAAAACTTTAAAAACAAAAGTTAGATTTAAAAAGAAAAACAGAAAGAAAACCCTACACAGTTTCAGTTTAGTTAAACTCTTAGGAAAAAGATTGACCAAAATAAATAAAATAAAAAAAAAACTCCAAAAACAAAAAGCTGATCCAAAAAAGGGAGGGAAAAAAACGTATTAATAGTAAAACTCTAAAAAACAACAGGGTTGACAAGAAGAAAAAAAACCCTTGTTACTAAAACAGCTAATTAAAAACAGAAAAGAGGTGGAAAAACTGATGTAAAATGATAAAAACAAAAAGAAAAATACTTTTCGTTGGTGCTGCTCCCCCTCCCTTATATCTCTGCTTGCTGCGTCTACAGACACTGAAATCACGTATCAAAAAAAAGATTATCCCTCAGAATAGCAAAAAAAATGAATACAGTTCAGTCTGAATGCCTGAGAATTTTCACGCTACAGCCTGTAGCCAAAAAACTAGCTTAAAAAGATCAAAACCAGGAAACAGATGTGACAACGTGATTAGCAGAGGAGGGGGGTCAAAGGGGTTTCTCGCTGCTGCAGCCAGCAGTGAATGAGATAGTGACAGAGCGCACGCTGCTCTGAGTGTAAATTTAAAGCAGCGATACCTGATACAGACAGGAAGGCGTACAAATGAAACAAACACCCGGGAGTATACGAATCCCTCTTTTAGATGATCTGTGACACATACAAGCTGCTCTGGTAACTGATAACTCACCAATTGCGCTGAGCACGCCAATGCTCCAAGTCTATTACCCTGTAGAGACCGGTCGCCCTGCCTGGTACGCCGGCCACAGGAATCTGTAATAGCCTGTACAAAATTCCCACCCTTCACACCTGGAATACTGGGAGTGTCTCCCTTCGATGTGTGAAAGAATCTGTGAGAATTTATCCAAAAAAAGCCCCCACCCTTCACACCTGGAATACTGGGATTGTCTCCCTCCGATGTGTGAAGGAATCTGTGAGAACTTATCCAGCAATTTGGCTTTTCCTGCTATACAGCTTCCAGAAATCAGCAAGCAAAAACACAGTCACCATTCCAACTTTTCTCCCGGTTCACATAAAACATGAAACACATACACAGCACAGCAGCAAACAACTTATATACCAGGGTTTTGGATAAGGGTGTGGACTTTTTACACTACCTGGGAATGCGGTGGTGACCACACCTGACTGGCAAGAGGTGTAAGACCTGGACTGGACACAAGGGACTTTCAGGTAAGATGACAAGATTTTCTTACCTTACTTATGGAGCTGCGCAGTCTCCATCCCGTGAGCCAAGGCCATGGCCAACACCTCTGTCTTTCCGGTCAGCAGGTCCCCGTGCATTTCGTCCACTGCCCCACGTTGGGCGCCAACTGTGATGGAAATTTAATTAGGATAAATCTATCCTGCAGGTGTTTGCTGGTGCTGTTCCCAATTTTATCCTAAATGTCTTTTTGAGCTCTCAGAACGAAATGAAAACTGTCCACACGGAAGTGTCAGTATAGCAGTTCGTCAAGACCCCACGTTTATTATTCATTCAAGGTTTTATACGTTTACAAAAAGGGGCTGGTTAGTCAATTAACATACAATTAATTCAAAAAGAATGAATGGATGAACACTGGCGCTATACCTGTTTTTTGCTCTGAGGAAGAGGGACTGTGATCCCTTGAAACGCGTCAGTACATTCAAGCCCCTGCACACCCCTGCACTTCCATACAGGCGAAGCAGATCTGTGACGTCACCACATTGGCCCGCCCCTCATTGTCGCTATCTCAGGCGTTGCTTCCGGCCGGAGCACGCCGAGTGTGTGTCGACTTTTCTCCCAACAAACGCTCTCTCTCAGTGAGCATTACGGCGAGTCTTACATCAGCTTATTCACCTGCACGCAGTGAGTATCATGTCAGTGAAAGTTTACAAGGCTATTTCTGAGCAGATCCCTTGTGCCTACATTATTATTCATTTCAGCAAACTTTGAAGCTGCGGTGATATTGCCAATTGTGAGATACACTCACAACCTACCTGCCATGCGGCGCTACTCTCCGCAATACATCTGAGTCAAATATACCTAGTGAGTATTACATTAGAGAAAGCTAACAAAGCGATTTTTAGTGGATTCTCTGTGCATACATTAATATTATTCATTACAGCAAACCTTTGAAGCTGTGGCAACATTGCTAATTGTGAGATACACTCGCAACTCTATTTCATTCTAACGCTCACTGTCATTCAACATTATGGCTCTTCTCACAGAAAATCATATTATCCATACGCTCTGTAAGTATAGTAGCCACATGTGATCTTTATATACATCACCTATATCCATATATATTATTCAATAACCTTTCCTTAGGAAACGGCTTTGAGCAGGAATATATTTTGAACCTATTTTTGGATCTATAATTCATTTAGTTCAGCATTATTTTTGAATCTGCTAATCAACGCAATACTCATGTACCTTTGTAAGTACAAGTAAATTACAGTTATTTATTTTTGATATATAATTTTGCAAACCCCCAATTCACTATTTTTTATTTTTGTCCTATCCAGACCCTGTGCATATTCTCCATCATCATTACATATATCTGGAGAGAACATCATCCACAGGATTTCTTCTCTCTTTTGAACCCAGCAATTTCAGTGAGTTTAGCATCTTGCAATTTTCCTACAATTTTTTAGATTTATCGTCGTCCTCCAAGTGCTCTTAGGTTTAGCGCGGGGTTTATCCATTATCTAACATACAATTAAAAGCTGCTAGATTATTGGCTGTTCTAGTGTAAGTATGATAATTATGATAAAAGGGCTGAAGTTGCAGATTTATTGTTTTTGTTCTTTGCCCTAGCTTTCTTGCATGACTAGTAAAGAAAACAATAGATATCTATTAAGACTTTCTGTTCTTGTTTCTTATGAAGGCCAGGGTCGTCTTAAACGACTGATTATAGCTGGCATCAGCTTTTGCATAGATATGTGTGAGCACAGGATTTTTAGCAAGTGAGATCTATCTAACTGTGAATGCATATATATGAATATACATTGAATATATGGAATACATATATATTTCCATGACAGTACCAGCGCGCTGCTGCAGCGCCTGGAAACCTGATGTGTACCTTGGTTACCAGCTCCCTGCATCAGCGGGCTGGTATCCAACGTACACTGCGGGTTACTAAGCGATGTTACCCGCAGTGTCATTGTCTTGATCGCTGCCTGAGCTGCATGTTTGGCAGCTCAGCAGTGATCATGTAGTGACACACCAGCGATCCTGACAATTTCATATCGTTGTCGGGATCACTGGTGTGTCACTATGTGAGACGAGGCCCTTAATGTATACTATTTTTTTTCCTGTTATTTCAGGAGGGCCATGTTTACTTACTTAAATTTGCACTGGTGGTTTATGCAATACGTTTT
>JARQOD010010525.1:0-27001 GCA_033576555.1 Oophaga sylvatica | reverse complement strand
GGCCCCAAAAACCCTCTATGTTTTTTTCCCCTGACCTTTTTAGTTATCACTATCACGAACACCCGCACTGCATTTTGCTCCTGAGCCAGTGCGCGTGTCCTGAATAAGACAGACTGCACTCAAAGATACCTGTGGGGCGGGGCAGCAGCAGTGAAGATGCGTGCTTCAGACTAACAGGACCCTAAGCACGTGACTGCCAAGGGGCGGCGCCGGCCACAGGTCTCTCAGAGAAGGCAGTAACAGACAGAGATTGTTTCAGGCCAGAGGACCTTAAGCACGTGACTGCTGGTGGGCGTGGCCTAAGCTCCAGAGAGCTATGAGCAGAAGGAAAACTCCTAGAAGGGTAACTATGGGACAGAGTTACCAAGGGGCATAGACAAAACGGATAGTCAGGATAGCCAGGTCATACACAGAGGGAGCAACGCAGTACAAGTGGAGCAGGCAGAGAATAACCAGAACGTAGCCAAGGGATCAGAAAACCAGAACGGGCAAATGCACAGTACCAAGACAGTAGACAAACTCACAACGAAGAGACGGACCGGGTCAAAACCAAACAAGCAACAAGATCAGGCACAAGGCACAGGCACACAGGAGGTCAACTAACTCAGCCGAGGGCAGGAGTATAACTGACACCAGACCTAGGTCAATTGGCAACTAAATAGCCGCCCTCTGCCAGAGAGAGCTGAAACCATTAACCCCAGTCTGACCAGGACGGGGCAAAGACAAAACCCCGTCCTGGGTCATGACAGTACCCCCCTCTCAACGGGGGGCCACCGGACCCCCGGGTTTCTCAGGACACCTGGCATGAAAGGCCCGGACCAACTGATCCGCATGAACAGATCGGGTAGGAACCCACAACCGGTCCTCTGGACCGTAGCCTTTCCAATGTATCAGATACTGAAGAGCACGACGGACAAACCTAGAGTCAAGAATTCGTTCCACCTCGTACTCAGACTGCCCATCTACCAAAACCGGTGGTGGGGAAGACAACGATCCTTCCCTACAGGACCCCACAGGTTTCAAAAGGGCCCTATGGAAAACGTTGGGAATCCGTAGAGACGGAGGGAGACGCAACCGAAATGCCACCGGGTTAACTGCTTCCGTAATTTCATAAGGACCAATAAATTTAGGTCCAAGTTTCGCAGAGGGGACCTTGAGCCTTATATTCCTAGTAGATAACCATACCTTATCCCCAACCTGGAACACCGGCCCCACAGACCGTTTTTTGTCAGCAAAAAACTTATATTTAGACTGAGCCTTCGTAATGTTCCTTTGGACCTCCTGCCATAACTCCCCCAACCGCTGTATTGTCCCATCCGCCCCAGGACACCCAGAGTCCAAACGGGAGAACTCCCCAAAATGTGGATGAAACCCATAATTGCAGAAAAAGGGAGATGTGCCCGTAGACTGGTTAGTACGGTTGTTAAACGCGAACTCAGCCAAAGGTAACGCAGTACACCAATCATCCTGTCGGGCTGAGGTCAGGCAACGCAGGATTTGCTCTAAAGACTGATTGGTCCGCTCAGTCTGCCCATTAGTCTCTGGATGATAAGCGGATGAAAAAGACAGATCAATACCCAACCTCTTACAAAATGCCCTCCAAAATCTGGAAACAAATTGTACCCCCCTATCAGACACCACATTCAAGGGTACCCCATGCAACCGCACCACATGCTCAACAAACAATCTGGACAACGTTTCTGCATTAGGTAAAGCCGACAAGGGTACAAAATGTGCTTGTTTACTAAACCTGTCCACCACTACCCAAATGACGGTATTACCCTTGGAAGGAGGAAGGTTGGTGATAAAATCCATGGACAAATGGGTCCATGGTCTATCAGGAATTGGCAGTGGCACCAATTCCCCGGTCGGCCGGTTATGGGGGGGTTTCGCACGGGCACATACCCCACAAGCAGACACAAATTCCCAACATCAGAGGCTAAAGAAGACCACCAGAATATCCTAGAGATGGCCCTCCGGGTAGCCGAGATTCCAGGATGTCCACCCAGAACTGAGTCGTGGAATTCCCGAAGGACCCTGAGACGAAATTGAACTTGTGTGGCCCAGCTGCGCAAGGCACACATGTCTCCTGGAAAATGCACAAGAAGGTAACTGTAAAGCCTGATATTCATTCACATCACACATTTCCCAACACTGCCACTAGAGGCATTTCAGACTATTTAGTAGTGTGACGTAGCAGTAGTTAGTTCAGTCAAGCTTAGGGTGGCTCAGGAGTGAGTCATCCCATCCAAGATCAGTTGTGTGGAGGAGGAGAGGAGACAGTACATTCTAGTCAGAGCTCAGCCTGAGCTAGACGGAGATTTCCTGTCAGAGACAGAGGAAGAGAGATTGAAGCTGTTACTCAGAACAAGCTGCCTGTGTTCCTAAGAAAGTGGAAAGTGACTCTCAGAGCGTGCATTGAAATCAGTTGACAGAAGTTCCTGATAGCCACTCGAAGTGGGGTCTAAGAAGGAAAGAAGGAAAGGAACCACTGCAGTTATAACAACGAGGCAACTGAGAACAGGTCAGTGAGCACTGGAAGGAAAGCTTACGACAACACCCACTGCTACCGTGCTTATGTTAAGGGCGAGAGCAGGGCGAAGGGCGAGTGGAGAAGCAAGAGTGACTAAGGGGACAAATCACCCTCACTCAGTTAACCGGACACCGGGGTCCGAAGCGTTGCTAGTGCTTCACGCCTAGTAATAAGAAAACCGGAGGCCTTTCTGGACTACAAGTCGCAGAAGGTAGCCCTAAGCGCTGATACGTAACCGGAGTCAGGGAGAACAGGGACTTTGAGTCAAGTGCACGACAAAAGTAAGGACTTAGTTCTCTCAACATCTGATAATCAGAGACATAGAAGGCTCCACCACAATGTTGGCCGGGCGTAGTTGCTACAGAAAGAGTTGCACTTGACTTTATGCAAGTTGTACTCACACACATTAAAAAGGATAAAGGAGGCCTCTAACCTGCTCAACAGTTCCCTGAATGTGCATTCTCCAACCTAACCAGCTTCCCGGGACATACCTGCAACACCTACAAGTAAAGGTATGGAAAGAGACTGCATTGTGTGTGACTGAATTCTTATCTGCACCCTGCATCACCACCATAGACTTTGAGGGACCAGTCCCACCTGTGGGGGACTTAACACCTAGCTGCCATAACATCCCCTCAGAGATCTACCCTGCAGCGCTGGTCAATCAGATCAGAAACCACAGGTGGCGTCACAAACTATTATTCTAAAACCCCCTGTAAATATTCCCCCATTGCATGACCGCCAGGGCCACGGACCGAGCTCTGCTGCCAGTGACATTCCCCATAGACTTCCATGGCCTCGGTGCCGAGTACCCATAGCCCTGGTACACACATGTGGTGCGCGTCATCTTTTGGTGTCACGAACAGGATACGAAGCTTACTGGATGTGAGTCCTGTGTGCCTATTGAACTGTTTTGTGCAAAAAGACTGTGTAGCGTTTTTGTGGTTTTTGGCGCCATTTTCCGCCATTTTGCCGCCATATTCGCGCCCTGAGGCGCTGGTGAAGAAGGTGGGCGTGCATTCGTGGGCGTACCCCCCCTGTGGCGCGAAAGTTATGGCCGCCCTCTCAAAATGCTACTATAATGTGAGATCCTACCCCACTGCAAGGGAGATCCGCCTCCTCTTCATCTTCTATGCAAAAAAGAGGAAGCGCAAATCCCGCCTCCACGGAAGAGACCAGATTGTTCCTGATGGAAACCACAGTCGGGCCTGGAGAGAGATGGCGGAAGGGCAGGAGACGCTGTGTGGAGGAGCGGTGGCGCGCAGGCCCCGTTCCCCAGGAAAGCTACTGCCTGTACCGGAGCCGTCCCCAGCTCGGGACGCAGACCAAACCATGAAAGAAGTGGTGGAGGTGGAAGCGGTGTTAAGGGACCTGGCCCGACACCGAGAAGATATGGAGGAGCTGGAGAAAAGCTGGCGTGCCCTGAAACAGCGGCTGCTGTGGGACGCAACGCTCTCCCCTCCAGAAGCGCAACCGTTACCTGTGCCACCACTGCAAGCGGCTGATGAAGAACCGGAAGCCGGCTCCAAAAGTGCTGATCCCGACTCCACCGATGATGCGGTAGGGGAGAAGGAGGCTGAGGAGGCCCTGCTCGTTCCGGAGTGCCAGTCAGGCCAGGAGGCCGCAGCGGAATGCAGTTCCCCGGTAGGGACACCGGAGGAGACCCAGCCGTCCGTGATGGAGCATGAGCAGCGACAGCAGCAGGTTAGTGCGTCTCCAACTGAGCCACTGCGCGCACCTGCATCCTATACTGCATCCTATACTGCAAGTGCGACCCCAACTGAGCCACTGCGTGCACCTGCGTCTTATTCTGCAACGCTGCAGAGCACAGCGACTTCTTTTGAGCCAAATCTTTATTTAGAAGAGGCACCTGTTAGGCCTCCAGGAAGTCGCAAAGCAAATCGCAAAATTGTAACAAGGACTGTGGCCACTCAAACGCTGATAGCAGGTCATGATTTGTTCGTTATGCGTTCAAAAGAACACCGCGTCGTTCCAGCCCCAGGAGTGGAAGACGTTATTGAAGTTTGCAAGAAAGAAGAAAATCAGTAGGACCCAGACAGGGGTTTACTGCAACTGAATCTGTACAAAGTTTGAAGTTTTATGAAAAAATTGCACTTTATAGAAATGTTGAATAATGTTTATTACTATGCTTATTTAAAGTAGAATACCCGGCTGGGTAAAAGTTGATTGAAATGTGATTTTACTGGAAATGTGTTTTCATATGCAAAGGACTGCGTGGCTGTGGACTTTGCCAGCCCAAAAACTTTCATTGTAAATAGTTCGCACTTCGGTGCCCCATCTTGGTTTTACATAAAGCCTAAACTACCTCTGAAGAAAAACCCATATGGTGTGGCCTAGAGTGAGGTCTGCAGCTCGGAAGTCCTGCAGCCCACCCAGGACCCACGTGGGAGGTTTTTGGTGCGGGTCCTCCACAAGAATCTTGTCTTATACTGTATATATTTATTGAAAAGTATTTTTGATAATTTTCTAATGTCCATTGTACAAAATGTAACGTTCAAGAGTCCTTACCTCCCGCAAGGGATGAGTTTATATTGTTAATGTTATATGCAAAACAAAAATGTTTTTCTTTTCTATTTCAGCCCGGGAGTGCTGAGTTTAACTAGGGGGGGATGTGTGGCCCAGCTGCGCAAGGCACACATGTCTCCTGGAAAATGCACAAGAAGGTAACTGTAAAGCCTGATATTCATTCACATCACACATTTCCCAACACTGCCACTAGAGGCATTTCAGACTATTTAGTAGTGTGACGTAGCAGTAGTTAGTTCAGTCAAGCTTAGGGTGGCTCAGGAGTGAGTCATCCCATCCAAGATCAGTTGTGTGGAGGAGGAGAGGAGACAGTACATTCTAGTCAGAGCTCAGCCTGAGCTAGACGGAGATTTCCTGTCAGAGACAGAGGAAGAGAAATTGAAGCTGTTACTCAGAACAAGCTGCCTGTGTTCCTAAGAAAGTGGAAAGTGACTCTCAGAGCGTGCATTGAAATCAGTTGACAGAAGTTCCTGATAGCCACTCGAAGTGGGGTCTAAGAAGGAAAGAAGGAAAGGAACCACTGCAGTTATAACAACGAGGCAACTGAGAACAGGTCAGTGAGCACTGGAAGGAAAGCTTACGACAACACCCACTGCTACCGTGCTTATGTTAAGGGCGAGAGCAGGGCGAAGGGCGAGTGGAGAAGCAAGAGTGACTAAGGGGACAAATCACCCTCACTCAGTTAACCGGACACCGGGTCCGAAGCGTTGCTAGTGCTTCACGCCTAGTAATAAGAAAACCGGAGGCCTTTCTGGACTACAAGTCGCAGAAGGTAGCCCTAAGCGCTGATATGTAACCGGAGTCAGGGAGAACAGGGACTTTGAGTCAAGTGCACGACAAAAGTAAGGACTTAGTTCTCTCAACATCTGATAATCAGAGACATAGAAGGTTCCACCACAATGTTGGCCGGGCGTAGTTGCTACAGAAAGAGTTGCACTTGACTTTATGCAAGTTGTACTCACACACATTAAAAAGGATAAAGGAGGCCTCTAACCTGCTCAACAGTTCCCTGAATGTGCATTCTCCAACCTAACCAGCTTCCCGGGACATACCTGCAACACCTACAAGTAAAGGTATGGAAAGAGACTGCATTGTGTGTGACTGAATTCTTATCTGCACCCTGCATCACCACCATAGACTTTGAGGGACCAGTCCCACCTGTGGGGGACTTAACACCTAGCTGCCATAACATCCCCTCAGAGATCTACCCTGCAGCGCTGGTCAATCAGATCAGAAACCACAGGTGGCGTCACGAACTATTATTCTAAAACCCCCTGTAAATATTCCCCCATTGCATGACCGCCAGGGCCACGGACCGAGCTCTGCTGCCAGTGACATTCCCCATAGACTTCCATGGCCTCGGTGCCGAGTACCCCATAGCCCTGGTACACACATGTGGTGCGCATCAAACTGGTACAAAAAGTTTATCCACCGGCTTAGCCGGAGGGGCAAGAGACTGAGCTTCCCGAATCTCCTGCTGCAACCCAGCAGAAACAACTGCCACCACCACCCCAGGCTGAAGAATGGAGGATGGAGGTTCGGGGGGAGACACCAGATCCAGACTGCGTGACAAGGCATCAGCCTTGACTAGTGTTGAGCATTCCGATACCGCAAGTATCGGGTATCGGCCGATATTCGCTGTATCGGAATTCCGATACTTAGTTCCGATATTTTCCTATATCGTATACCGGAATCGGAAGTTCCCATAATTCTTTGAGAGGCAATGTGATTTTAGTCAGCCAATGAGGAATCCTAAGAAGTGTGGGCACATCCTGTACTGCTGCGGTCATGTTAACTAATGGCATGGCTGTGATTGGATGCTGAAATGATGTCAGAATGCACTATAAAAGGCGCCGTCGCCATTTTAGCGTCACTGTGCTGTGAACTCAGTTAGGGAAAGAACGCTGCTCTGCTGACTCTGAGGGACAGTTAGAGATTGCGATTTAGTGTACTGTGCTTTAGGCAGGCTAGTTTACCACCGGCTGTGTAAAGCTTCCTTTTGCCTGCAGTGTTGTTTTAACAGCTCTGCAAGGTGTGTGTGAGTGCAGGTGACGCTGCAGTTTGCTCTGTATGCAACGCTGTCTGTAGGCATCTGCACGTGTCACTGACAGACTCTTTTTTTTTTCTTCAGTGTAATTCTTGCTGCTCCATGCAATTGAAATAATAGTGTGACGTGCTTCCATCCGTATACAATACCTTGGTTGCAAACACTATAGAAGTCCACAAAGGAGCCTTTCACAGAAAGTGAACAGTTGTGTTTCAGTGTTCACTGCAGTCTGTGATTTTTTTTTTTTTTTTGAGTGCAGATCATGCTCCAGTTACCTCAACTAATGCTGCGTGTACTCTGCTGAGCGTCTGTCACTGGCTCATCCTTGTAATTTTTCAAAAATTGCTGCTGCTTTCTTCTATTTTAAATTTACAAAAATCTATTAGTGTGACGCTCTTCCATCAAAATACAATACATTGCTTGCAAACTTAATAGAAGTCCACAAAAAGGCCTTTCACAGCAAGTGAACAGTTGTGTTTCATTGTTCACTGTAGTCTGAGGTTTAATTTTTTTGTAGGAGTGTAGATCCCGCTCCACTTCAACCACCGCAGCGTGTACTCTGCTGAGTGTCTGTCACTGGCTCATCCTTGTAATTTTTCAAAAATTGCTGCTGCTTTCTTCTATTTTAAATTTACAAAAATCTATTAGTGTGACGCTCTTCCATCAAAATACAATACATTGCTTGCAAACTTAATAGAAGTCCACAAAAAGGCCTTTCACAGCAAGTGAACAGTTGTGTTTCAGTGTTCACTGTAGTCTGAGGTTTAATTTTTTTGTAGGAGTGTAGATCCCGCTCCACTTACTTCAACCACCGCAGCGTGTACTCTGCTGAGTGTCTGTCACTGGCTCATCCTTGTAATTTTTCCAAAATTGCTGCTGCTTTATTCTATTTTAAATTTACAAAAATCTATTAGTGTGACGCTCTTCCATCAAAATACAATACATTGCTTGCAAACTTATTAGAAGTCCACAAAAAGGCCTTTCACAGCAAGTGAACAGTTGTGTTTCAGTGTTCACTCTAGTCTGAGGTTTAATTTTTTTGTAGGAGTGTAGATCCCGCTCCACTTCAACCCCCGCAGCGTGTACTCTGCTGAGTGTCTGTCACTGGCTCATCCTTGTAATTTTTCAAAAATTGCTGCTGCTTTCTTCTATTTTAAATTTACAAAAATCTATTAGTGTGACGCTCTTCCATCAAAATACAATACATTGCTTGCAAACATAATAGAAGTCCACAAAAAGGCCTTTCACAGCAAGTGAACAGTTGTGTTTCAGTGCTCACTCTAGTCTGAGGTTTAATTTTTTTGTAGGAGTGTAGATCCCGCTCCACTTACTTCAACCACCGCTGCGTGTACTCTGCTGAGTGTCTGTCACTGGCTCATCCTTGTCATTTTTCAAAAATTGCTGCTGCTTTATTCTATTTTAAATTTACAAAAATCTATTAGTGTGACGCTCTTCCATCAAAATACAATACATTGCTTGCAAACTTATTAGAAGTCCACAAAAAGGCCTTTCACAGCAAGTGAACAGTTGTGTTTCAGTGTTCACTCTAGTCTGAGGTTTAATTTTTTTGTAGGAGTGTAGATCCCGCTCCACTTCAACCACCGCAGCGTGTACTCTGCTGAGTGTCTGTCACTGGCTCATCCTTGTAATTTTTCAAAAATTGCTGCTGCTTTCTTCTATTTTAAATTTACAAAAATCTATTAGTGTGACGCTCTTCCATCAAAATACAATACATTGCTTGCAAACATAATAGAAGTCCACAAAAAGGCCTTTCACAGCAAGTGAACAGTTGTGTTTCAGTGTTCACTCTAGTCTGAGGTTTAATTTTTTTGTAGGAGTGTAGATCCCGCTCCACTTACTTCAACCACCGCAGCGTGTACTCTGCTGAGTGTCTGTCACTGGCTCATCCTTGTAATTTTTCAAAAATTGCTGCTGCTTTATTCTATTTTAAATTTACAAAAATATATTAGTGTGACGCTCTTCCAGAGGACAGCGTTTGTTGGCCATTTGTGAGTCTGCAGCACATGGTTGATTTCATGCTGCACTGCCTGAGAAACGACCGCCGCATCGGCCACATTCTCACCACGTCAGATTATTGGGTGTACACCCTCCTAGACCCTCGCTACTGGGACAACTTACAAAGCCTCATCACACCGTTGAACCGGGACCGTAAAATGTTGGAGGACCAAGACACACTGTTGAAATCCATAATGTTCTCCATTCCAGCCGAGAGCGCTGCTGCTGCTACTGCTTTACAAAGCAGCTCTGTGCGTCGAGGCATTGTAGACACCTCTGCAACAAGAGGAGCACAAGCAGCGCCTCTGCACAGGGCAAGAGCTGTATGTTACAAATGTGGCAAAGTTTTGTGACAGCGCCACCAAGGTGTACACCATAGTGATGGGAAATCTAGTTAATTTTGGTGATTAGTTCACCATGAACTAGTTCACTGAAAAGATTAGTTCAAAAGATTAGTTCATTTAGTTCAGTTTTTCTCCACCCTATCCTGTGAGGAGCTGATAGGAAATGCATCATGTGACCTCTGAACTAAATGAACTAGATGAACTGCTGAACAAAATGTTCTATTGAGAATGACTCAGGACAGCCTAGTTCAATCTGATGCCTCTGACTGAGCCCAGCAGTGCCACATAATGATTGTGTATGAGGGGGCTGAGAAGCAGTTCAGCATCCACCATTTTAAGAACAGAACAGGGGTCAGTGTTAAAGATTTTAGCAAGACTGATCTTCTAGGCTAGAGGCATGAACTACACACAGAAACACTCTCTCATACACACATATGAGCTGTGTCTGTGTACTGTGTGTGCAATTTCATTTTTTATTGATAATATTATTATTACTGTTATATTTGTATTTGATGTGTGGTATGCTTGGAGGTGCTGGCTTGCCCTGCTGCCAGTGTATTATCTGAGCGCGTCTTTAGTGCTGCAGGTGGTGTACTAACAGACCGTCGCATGCGACTATCCTCAGACAATGTAGACCGGCTTATTTTTCTGAAAATGAACAAGGCATGGATCTCACCTGAATTTGCCTGTCCGTTTTCAGATTAAATAACTGTTTGCCAACGTTTTCCAAGTCTCCTGTTATGTTCATCTTTCTACCACCTGAACTCTACTCCCTGGGCTACAACACTGCCAGTCACAGGGGAATGATCATTTACAAAACAAAATGTTATCCCCAACAAATAGTAGCGCAACGACTCCAGTGCCCACTTTATCGCCAGGCACTCTCTCTCTACAATGCTGTCTCTGTTTTTTGATGGAGTAAGTTTTCGACTCAGGAAACTAATGGGATGCTCCTCCCCGTTAAGCTCCAGTCCTGAGACAACACGGCACCCAGACCTACCTCTGACGCATCAGTCTGGACAATGAATTCTCTTTTGAACTCGGGTGTGCTCAAAACTGGTGACCCACACAGTGCCCCTTTTATTGCCCTGTTGATGACCCCTTGCTGATTTATTAACCGGCTCCACCAGATCCATGGGTATTCTCTCAAACTGGACCTCTAAAATTTTTAATGGCACCAAGGGACTTACTAAATGAGGCTGAGGACTGTGTATCTGGCGCATGCGACAAGAGTTACAATACCGTTTAACTTCTTGATAGACCCCCAGCCAGTAAAAACCGTTGTATAATTCTGTGTAGGGTTTTCTTTTGGCACAAATGTCACCCTAGTACATGCGCATGCGCTAAGTCCATTACCAACCTCCGATATGACTGCGGTAGCAGCAATTGCTAAAAAATTTCAACATGTATTTTATAAACCTGATACAGCAAATCTTGGTTCAGCTCTAATTGTTTAAATACTGTAGCTGCCCCGGGGTGTTGGGTTTCCCATTGACAACCAGTAAATTTTCACGGGCTAGACTCAACGTAGGGGCCGCGTAGTTGCGCCTTAACAAATTTGTCACCTGTCACATTTAAGTATTACAATTCAGGTCCCGGTGTCAAATCTTCCATCTCCCCAACTAACACTTCGATAGGAGAGGGGTTTTCCTACTCCACCGAAGGCAAAGGTAATACTGCCCACTGCACACATGTGTTATGCATAGTGAGACTGATAGTAGCCAACAAAGTAGCTAACAAAGGCCACTTGTGATCGCCCTATCAGCGTAGGAACAATGCTACTCAAAAGATCTGCCATGATCCTGGACAAAATCTTGATATAATGGTCAATGAGTGAGAATGTACGATAGGATCCAGGCAGATGTGAAGGTTTGTTTGGTTTTAGTAGCAACTTCATGTGTGACATGTTTGAATGGCTGGCAACCCTCCTGTCTCCAATATATGATTGAAGGTGCGTACCAAGTGGACGGGATATCCTCACTCAATAATTTTAATTAATTTGGCTGTAAACCCGTCAGATCCTGGAGCTTTCCGTATTTAAAGTAACTTATCGCCGCTGTCACTTCCGTCACCTCAATTTGTTTTTAAAGGAAGCTGATGTTTGTGATGGTGGTAACGTATTCCTCTCAAGGTGTTACCTCCTCACTACCGTAGTTCCACCTTAATATAGTCTGAGTAGTATTCTTGTAGAATGGTGTTTATGGTCGAGGTCTGTGTTCATGATCCCATGTTTATCGTTAAGCTGTATATGTTGAAACGAATGTGTTTCCTTTCGCTGTCTGTAATAGTCTCCTCATTTCTACCTACGTTAATGCCTTAATTGTTTATGCTTCTCTCGATTACATAGTGTACCTTTGTCATGTGCTGCCACGAAGATCGTCGCGGTTGCACATTCTGACTTCTCAAGCTGAGTTGCTGTTTCTTTGTGTTTGGCAGTTAGGGAGTTAATTCTGTCTGTGCTCAGTTCTGGACTGGTGCAGTTTCTCCCGGCTGCAATTAATTATTTGTTGATTGGTTTCCTTTAAATCTCTGGTTGTCTGTGTTGGGAGTTGCCATGAAATTCTTCATGCAGACCACAGATAGGATTGTATCTGTATAGACTTAAGTTAAAGAGCTCCTTAGTTGTTTTAAGCTCACCTTGCTTAGAGTTTAATATCCCAGATCATTTATGTTCCTTCTGTGTTTGAGTGTGTATGCAAGTCTGTGTTTCTCCAGTCTGTCTATATGTCTAATCTGTGTATTTAGCAGAGATCAGCCCATATCCTTTGGTGGTAATCAGATCCTTCTTAGGACTGATTACAGGGTTCAGGGACTGATAGGAGACAGGGTTAGGCTGGAGACTTGGACCTCTGAACCATTATCAGTACCTCCAAGGTGAGGGATTAGTTAGGACCCCAGTTTAGGGTCAGGTTAGACCCCCGGTCCTCCTCTTTCCTGTGACAGTGTATCAAGTCCTCAAGATTAACCCTGAGTTCAACGGATATCGTGTCAGGTAAATCTATTCTATATTTACATGCTGATGTTGCTAATCTATATGTTGTATAGAGTGTTGTTCTTTTAAGAATAGTTTACTGACATCGTACACATATCATAAGACCGCGTGACATTTTCACTGGCCATAAAATTATTCCCAGTTGCCATGGATCCAGTAGCCCAGCTGGCTCTGCAGTTGCAGGGATTATCCATGGAGCTGACGGACATTAAGTCCAAAGTTTTGTCTCCCTCGGAGCAAACCAGATTTGAACCTAAAGTAGCTCTCCCGGACAGGTTCACTGGTGGGCGAGACAAATTTTTTACCTTCAGGGAAGCATGTAAATTGTATTTTCGGCTTCGGCCTCGATCATCAGGGAGTGAAGAGCAGAGAGTGGGAATTGTTATCTCGCTCCTACAAGGGGACCCTCAATCCTGGGCATTTTCCCTTCCTCCGGGATCCCGGCTCTACAGTCAGTAGATCGATTTTTTACTGCCCTGGGTTTGGTATATGATGACCCAGATCGGGTCTCTCTTGCTGAGACAAAATTACGTAAGATACAGCAGGGAGATCGTCCGGCGGAGGAATTTGCTTCTGAGTTCCGTAGATGGGCTACAGATACTCAGTGGAATGACCCAGCTCTTAGGAGCCAGTTTTGTCATGGGCTTTCTGACAAATTAAAGGACGTTTTGGCTCAGTATGATTCTCCTCCATCACTGGAGGCTGCTATGGCCCTGGCTATCCGTACTGATAGACGGCTCGGGAGAGGTGCGAGGTAACTCCGCCCCCTGTTGTTACTCCACCTACTACTAAAGTCCCTTATGTTGAGGTTCCCCTTGTCTGTTCGGAGGAGCCTATGCAGTTGGGAGGGACATCATTTCGTAGGAGGGGATTGGCGGTACGCCGCAGGACTAGAAGGTGTTTCTTCTGCGGGAAAGAGGGACATTTTGTTGGGGGATGTCCGTCCCGTGCCTTGTTGAACAAAAGTCGCCGGAAAACTGTTAATCCCAGGTTGTGTGGTGGACGACAATCTGGGAGTATGTATTTCGTCCGCTAGTTCTTCTCAGTTCCTTGTACCAGTGGAGGTGGTGGTTGGTACGAGAGTGGAGAGATTTTCTGTTCTTCTTGATAGTGGGTCCGGGGCTAATCTGGTTGACGCTCAGTTTGCTCAGGCTCAAGGTATGCATCTGAGTGTATTGGTCAAACCGATCCCTATATTCTCCATTGACGCCAGGCCTCTCGGCCAAGGTAGCTTTGTTCATGAGGTTCATAACATTGACCTTCGGGTAGGGGCAATACATAGGGAACTATTATCTTGTTATGTGTTGGAGGGTCTACCTACTCCTATTGTGTTGGGACTTCCTTGGTTGGTTAAACATAACCCTGTGATTAATTGGCAGTCCAGAGAGATAAGCCAATGGGGTGAGTTTTGCAAAAGTAACTGCATGAACACAGTCATCAGTGCGGTCGTGCCTAGTACTTTGCCTCCTTTTTTGGAGGACTTTGGGGATGTGTTCTCTGAGGAGGGGTGTCAGGAGTTGCCTCCTCATCGCGTGTATGACTGCTCTATTAATTTACTTCCTGATGCTAAGTTACCTAAAGCTAGGTTATATAACCTTTCTGGTCCTGAGAGGCAGGCTATGAAAGATTATATTTCGGAAAGTCTGGCCAAAGGGCATATTAGACCTTCATCTTCCCCAGTGGCCGCGGGGTTCTTCTTTGTGAAGAAAAAAGATGGAGGCCTACGCCCTTGCTTGGATTTCCGCGAACTTAATCGGATTACTGTTCGAGATCCGTATCCACTCCCTCTGATTCCTGATCTCTTCAATCAAATTGTTGGCGCCAAATGGTTCTCTAAATTGGATCTCAGGGGGGCGTATAATCTGATTAGGATAAAAGAGGGGGATGAGTGGAAAACGGCGTTTAACACGCCGGAGGGACATTATGAGAACCTTGTCATGCCTTTTGGTCTGACTACTGCACCAGCAGTATTCCAACATTTTGTTAATGACATTTTTCGTCATCTGGTGGGGCTGTTTGTGGTCGTATATTTGGATGACATTTTAATTTACTCGCCAGATCTTGTGTCTCACCAGGAGCATGTGAGACAGGTGTTGCAGATCTTGCGAGACAATAAACTATACGCCAAACTGGAAAAGTGTGTATTCGCCGTACAGGAACTTCAGTTTTTGGGTTTCTTGGTGTCAGCCTCCGGTTTCCGTATGGACCCTGAAAAGGTGAGAGCAGTGCTTGAATGGGATCAGCCAGAGGATCTTAAGGCTCTGCAGCGTTTTCTGGGGTTTGCTAACTACTACCGGAAATTTATTTGTAATTTCTCATCTGTTGTCAAACCTCTCACTGACATGACAAGAAAAGGGACGGATTTTTCTAAATGGTCGGACAAAGCTTGCCAAGCTTTTTCCTCTTTGAAAAAATGTTTTGCTTCGGCACCCGTTCTCATCCAACCAGATGCATCACAGCCGTTCGTTGTGGAGGTGGACGCGTCTGACGTAGGGGTGGGTGCAATATTGTCCCAGGGTCCGTCCCCTGGTAAATGGCATCCGTGCGCTTTCTTTTCTAAGAAATTGTCGTCCGCCGAAAGGAATTATGATATCGGCAATAGGGAACTTTTGGCCATTAAGTTGGCTTTTGAAGAATGGCGTCACTTTTTGGAGGGGGCAGTCCACCCGGTCACCGTCATTACTGATCACAAGAACCTGCTGTATTTGGAATCTGCTAAGCGTCTGAATTCCAGACAAGCTCGATGGTCGTTGTTTTTTACCAGGTTTAATTTTGTTGTCACTTATCGCCCTGGATCTAAGAATGTTAAGGCGGATGCCTTGTCTCGCAGTTTCCCAGGGGACGGGAAAATGGATGACCCGATTCCTATCCTTCAGGAGGGGGTGGTAGTGTCGGCTGTATGTTCTGAGCTTGAGGAGGAGGTATTAGAGGTTCAGGGGGACGCCCCTGCAGGACCTCCAGGGAGACTGTTTGTCCCAAATCAGTTGAGACAAAAGGTTATTGAGGCACATCATAATTCTGCTTTAGCAGGACATCCAGGGAGTAAGGCTACTTTAGATCTCCTTTCTCGCCGGTTTTGGTGGCCTAACGTTAATAAAGATGTTTTAACTTTTGTCGCGTCCTGTGGGGTTTGTGCTCGCTCTAAGACCCCTCATACCCGTCCGTCTGGGACCCTCTTACCCTTGAAACTTCCGGAGCGTCCATGGACTCATTTGTCTATGGACTTCATCACGGACCTTCCTCAGTCGTCAGGGAAGACTGTCATACTGGTGGTTGTTGACAGGTTCAGTAAGATGGCACATTTCATTGCTCTTCCTGCCCTCCCTAATGCTAAAACTCTGGCGCAGGTGTTCATTGGGGAGATTGTGAGACTTCATGGGTTGCCTTCTGATGTGGTGTCAGATAGGGGGTCTCAGTTTGTGTCCAAGTTTTGGAGGGCATTTTGTTTACGTCGGGGGATGCAATTGTCATTTTCCTCGGCTTTTCATCCGCAGACCAATGGTCAGACAGAGCGTCTGAATCAAAGCCTAGAGACTTATCTTCGGTGTTTTGTCTCAGAGAACCAGGAGGACTGGTCTTCTTTCTTGCCTCTGGCAGAGTTCGCTCTTAAAACAGGCGGAGCGAGTCCACTGGTAAATCCCCGTTTTTTGGGGCATATGGTTTTCATCCCCAGTTTTGTACTTTCAATGGGGGGGGCCCTTCTGGGGTTCCTGAGAGGAGCGTTTCTCGTCGTCACTTGCTTCAGTGTGGAGAGGTGTATTGAATAATCTGAGTGCTATGGGGAACCGTTATAAACGTATGGCTGATAGGAGGAGAGTTTCTGGTCCAGATCTTAATGTGAACGATCTGGTATGGTTGTCTACCAGGAATATAAAACTTAAAGTTCCCTCCTGGAAGCTGGGCCCCAGATTCATCGGGCCGTACAGGATCAGTTCCATAATTAATCCTGTGGCATTTCGTCTGGACCTCCCTCCTACGTTTAAAATTCATAATGTGTTCCACAAGTCATTACTTAAGAGGTACGTGGCACAGTCATACCATCACCTCTACCTCCTCCTCCAGTGGTGGTCAATGGTAACTTGGAGTTTCAAGTGTCAAAGATCATTGACTCATGTCTGAATCGCCGGTCCCTTCAGTACTTGGTGCATTGGAAGGGGTATGGTCCAGAGGAGAGGACGTGGGTTCCTGCGTCTGACATTAACGCAGATCGTTTGGTGCGGACCTTCCACAGAACTCACCCGGGCAAACTGGCCCTGAGGGTCCGGAGGCCCCTCGTAGAAGGGGGGGTACTGTCATGTGTGCATCGCCACGAAGATCGTCGCGGTTGCACATTCTGACTTCTCACAGCTGAGTTGCTGTTTCTTTGTGTTTGGCAGTTAGGGAGTTAATTCTGTCTGTGCTCAGTTCTGGGACTGGGTGCAGTTTCTCCCGGCTGCAATTAATTATTTGTTGATTGGTTTCCTTTAAATCTCTGGTTGTCTGTTTGGGAGTTGCCAGTGAAATTCTTCATGCAGACCACAGATAGGATTGTATCTGTATAGACTTAAGTTAAAGAGCTCCTTAGTTGTTTTAAGCTCACCTTGCTTAGAGTTTAATATCCCAGATCATTTATGTTCCTTCTGTGTTTGAGTGTGTATGCAAGTCTGTGTTTTCTCCAGTCTGTCTTATATTTCTAATCTGTGTATTTAGCAGAGATCAGCCCATATCCCTTTGGTGGTAATCAGAATCCTTCTTAGGACTGATTACAGGGTTCAGGGACTGATAGGAGACAGGGTTAGGCTGGAGACTTGGACCTCTGAACCATTATCAGTACCTCCAAGGTGAGGGATTAGTTAGGACCCCAGCTTAGGGTCAGGTTAGACCCCCGGTCCTCTTCTTTCCTGTGACAGTGTATCAAGTCCTCAAGATTTATCCTGAGTTCAACGGATATCGTGTCAGGTAAATCTATTCTTTATTTACATGCTGATGTGCTAATCTATATGTTGTATAGAGTGTTGTTCTTTTAAGAATAGTTTACTGACATCTACACATATCATAAGACCGCGTGACACAAGGGACTCACTAAATGAGGCTGAGGACTGTGTACCTGGCGCATGCGACAAGAGTTACAATACCGTTTAACTTCTTGATAGACCCCAGCCAGTAAAACCGTTGTATAATTCTGTGTAGGGTTTTCTTTTGGCACAAATGTCACCTAGTACATGCGCATGCGCTAAGTCCATTACCAACCTCCGATATGACTGCGGTAGCAGCAATTGCTAAAAAATTTCAACATGTATTTTATAAACCTGATACAGCAAATCTTGGTTCAGCTCTAATTGTTTAAATACTGTAGCTGCCCCGGGGTGTTGGGGTTCCCCATTGACAACCAGTAAATTTTCACGGGCTAGACTCAACGTAGGGGCCGCGGAGTTGCGCCTTAACAAATTTGTCACCTGTCACATTTAAGTATTACAATTCAGGTCCCGGTGTCAAATCTTCCATCTCCCCAACTAACACTTAATAGGAGAGGGGTTTTCCTACTCCACCGAAGGCAAAGGTAATACTGCCCACTGCACACATGTGTTATGCATAGTGAGACTGATAGTAGCCAACAAAGTAGCTAACAAAGGCCACTTGTGATCGCCCTATCAGCGTAGGAACAATGCTACTCAAAAGATCTGCCATGATCCTGGACAAAATCTTGATATAATGGTCAATGAGTGAGAATGTACGATAGGATCCAGGCAGATGTGAAGGTTTGTTTGGTTTTAGTAGCAACTTCATGTGTGACATGTTTGAATGGCTGGGCAACCCTCCTGTCTCCAATATATGATTGAAGGTGCGTACCAATGTGGACGGGATATCCTCACTCAATAATTTTAATAATTTGGCTGTAAACCCGTCAGGTCCTGGAGCTTTCCCGTATTTAAAGTAACTTATCGCCGCTGTCACTTCCGTCACCTCAATTTGTTTTTTTAAAAGGAGAAGCTGATAGTTTGTGATGGATGGTAACCGTATTCCATCTACAAAGGTGTTACCCTCCGCACTATCCGTATGTTCCACCTTATATAAGTCTGAGTAGTATTCTTGTAGAATGGTGTTTATGGTTCGAGGGTCTGTGTTCATGATCCCATGTTTATTCGTTAACGCTGTAATATGTTGATGACGAATGTGATTTCCTTTCGCTAGTCGTGCTAATAGTCTCCCTCATTTGCTACCATAACGATATACATCGGCTCTTAATTGTTATTACTGCTTCTCTCTCGTCGATATACCCATACGTGTAAGTCAGCCTTAGCCTGCTTACATCTATTTTTAACCTGTGTTGATGAACTTGTCTTGTTTGCCGTGTACCTATCGCGTAATATCCTGCTAGCCTGCGAGTAGTTTGTCGCGATCTTCTTTTTTAGCGTTGTCTGATAACCTATTAGTTTCCCGCGCATTACTCCCTTCCCTGCTGCCCATAAAAGTTCCGGCCTATCCCTAGTATCTCCATTATCCCTTACATATTAAAAACACCATTGCTTCACGTGATGTCGAAACTTCTCATCCATTAACAAATAGGTCGGGAAGCGGCAAGTTTGGTTTGGCCCCATCTGCACCATATCTGGCAGGGTCACTGATACGGGCGCGTGGTCATATATAGCTACGTTGTGCACATCTGCCTCTTCCACTCCCCTTAATAGCTCCTGTCCTAGCAATATATAATCTATTCTGGACCAAGAGTCATGTGGCGCCGAATAGAATGAATATTCACTGCCATCTGGGTTCAGGTGTGTCCAAATGTCTACAAAGTTACTCGTGTCTAGCAAGGGTTATTATAAACGTGTGTCATGTGATCGCACATTCATTCGCATCGACCTACAGTTCTTCACTGGTTCGATTCACCATATTTAAGTCACCACCGTGGGTGGTTTTAATGCTCTCCTATCGGCCTGATATGCTTGGATACCTGGGATAAATTCAGGAACGTCTCCAAACTCCCTACTCACATGTCAGCGCAGGAACCGTAAGAGGGAACGTGCTTGTTTTGTTGCGCATAGGTGGAGTTTTATACAGTAAATGATTACTGCTGTCTTATTTTTTGCGTCCCAAGGGCAGAATAAGTCTGCGTAACGTTACATTTTACAGACACTCATATAATAGACACACGCTACCCTAACCGTGACACAAGGAAGGTATTGTTGCCGGATAAAGCCGCCATTTTAGCGTCACTGTGCTGTTAATTCAGTTTGGGACAGAACGCTGCTCTGCTGACTCTGAGGGACAGTTAGAGATTGCGATTTTGTGTACTGTGCTTTAGGCAGGCTACTTTACCAACCGCTGTGTACATCTTCCTTTTGCCTTGCAGTGTTTTTTTCACAGCTCTGCAAGGTGTGTGTGTGAGTGCAGGTGACGCGCTGCAGTTTGCTCGGGCCCTACAACGCTGTATGTAGGCATCTGCACATGTCACTCTCACACTCTTTTTTTTTTTTTTTCTTTAGTGTAATTCTTGCTGCTCCATTCAATTGAAATTATAGTGTGACGTGCTTCCACCGTATCCAATACATTGGTTGAAAACACTGTAGAAGGACACAAAAAGCCCTTTCACAGCTAAGAGTTGTGTTCACTGTAGTCTGAGATTTTAATTTATTCAATTTTGATCACGCTCAAGTTACTTCTTCAAGCAATGCTGCTTGTACTCTGCTGAGCGTGTCTTACTGCCTCATCCTTGTCATTTTTCTCGAATTGGTGTACATGTACATCAAAGTAGTCTTCATTTTGATCGAAATCCAAGCAGGTACCCGGACACTCTATGGCTGCTTTTATACGGTGGACTGGCTCCAACATTCAATAAGACTTAAGATGCAATCGGGCACCTTGTCAAGGCCCAATCCTCTTCTCCCTCTGATATAATAATAATAATCTTTATTTATATAGCGCCAACATATTCCGCAGCGCTTTACACTTTAACAGTTTCAAAACACAAGTCATAGGTAACAACGTTAACAATACAATAATTAAAGCAAAATAAGCCGACCCTGCTCGTGAGAGCTTACAATCTACAATGAGGTGGGGGAGATACAAAGTACAGGTGTGTATATATAATGGTGCATTTCCAATGATGGTCCAGCCATCTTGAGGGAGTGAGGCATGGATGGAGATAGTGAATGGGCTCCACATACACACTTAAACATAGAATGACTTTGGTTATTGAATGTGATAGGCCACTCTGAACAAATGTGTTTTGAGGGAGCGCCTGAAACCAGGCAAATTGTGGATAGTCCTAATTTCTTGTGGTAGAGCATTCCAGAGGATTTGCGCAGCGCGGGAGAAGTCTTGGAGTCGGGAGTGGGAGGTACGGATTACTGCAGAGGTTAGTCGAAAGTCATTTGCAGAGCGCAGCAGTCGGTTAGGCCGATAGATAGAAATGAGGGAGGAGATGTAGGGGGGTGCTGCACTGTGGAGAGCTTTGTGGGTGAGAACCAGTACTTTGAATTGGATCCTATAATGAATGGCCAGTGTAAGGACTGGAGAAGAGCGGACGCGTCCGAGTACCGATTAGCCAGATGGATGACCCTGGCTGCTGCATTAAGGATGGACTGGAGAGGGGATAGTCGAGTAATGGGAAGGCCAAGTAATAGAGCATTGCAGTAGTCCAGGCTGGAGTGGATCAATGCTACAGTGAGGGTTTTTGTTGTTTCCATGGTGAGAAAAGGGCGGATTCTAGAGATGTTCTTTAGGTGTAGACGGCAAATATCTAACAAACAGGTCATGCTGGAGAGACTTGCACCTACTGCCACTCAGGGTCTTCAGCTCCTTTGTGAGAAACTAATGTTTGGTCAGCCAGTATATCAAATAAAGTTCATGAGAAATGGGAACTGTGGTTGGCTTCACTTTTGGTACTGGGTGCTAATACCAAACCATGGTGTGCCATTCAATGGATATTCCTGGCTGGTTGGAGACAAGCTCATTCCCACAGAAAAGTACCAGAAAGCTAAGGAGATGGTGGCCTCTCTCAACATGAAGGAGTTTGCTCGTTGTCTAGGAGACTGACCACCCCTGCTGTGTACCTTGTCAACGTTGTGTTGAAGCTTGCAAGGATTAAGAGGTTACAGTGGTAAGTCTGGTTTTTACTAAAGATCCTGCTGTGTATTATAGTTTTTATGTTTTAAAAAAAAATTATCTTAGGAATGTTAAATAAATTTTTTTTTTTTTTTTTTAAATACAATGTATCTTATGAATGTTAAATAATTTTTTTTTTTTTTTATAAAATAAAATGTATCTTATGAATGTTAAATAACTTTTTTTTTTTCAGGTATTTGATCTACCGTAGCTAATTGCTGATCGTTGACTCTACACCCCTCTCTCCAGAATGTTACTCGGGTTATGGGGAGAAAATCACCGCTATTCCAGACTGATTTCATGTTAATGTGTCTGGCTCTTACACAGCACACAGCACTTGATGTTAGTTTATCTTTTTCCTAAATTATTTGTTACACTGCCCTTCTCACATTTTATTTGCACTTTTTTTTTAAGCACAAGTTTTTTTACACTTCCTTGTTCTGTAAGTAGGCTTAATGGTTAAATGTTTTATACTAGATGTAAATATGTAACATGTAAATTTTATATTAAGATTTTGCAAATTATTAGGTCCACACTATCAGGCTCTTTCGTCCCCTCTCCCTCAGAGTAGCGGTAATATATCGGACCCCAGGCTCGCCCACACAGTTCCTTGACCACTTCTCTGCCTGGCTGCCGCACTTTCATGTCGTCAGAAGTACCAACCCTTATCCTTGGAGACTTCAACATCCCCATTAACAGCCCTACTTCCACACTCAAAACACATTTGTTCAGAGCGGCCTATCACATTCACTAATCAAAGTCATTCTATGTGTAACTGTGTGTGTGTGTGTAGCCCATTCACTATCTCCATCCATCCCTCACTCCCTGAAAATGGCTGGACCATCATTGTAAATACACCATTGTATATAAACAACTGTACTTTGTAGCTCCCCCTCCTCATTGTAGATTGTAAGGTCTCACGAGCAGGGCGGCTTATATTGCTTTAATTATTGTATTGTTAACGTTGTCACTTATGACTTGTGTTATGAAACTGTTAAACTGTACAGCGCTGCGGAATCTGTTGGCGCTATATAAATAAAGATTATTATTATAGAGGCCCACTCAGTAGTGGTGAAGTGAACGGCGCAAATTGCGAGTTGATTGCGACTGATGCAGCTGATACTCCATTACTGCTGGCTGCTGCTCACACAACCGCTCCAACATATGTAACGTGGAATTCCACCTGGTGGGTACGTCACATATGATGCGATGTTCAGGAAGGCAAAATCTGCGTTGCAGAGCTGCAATGCGCAATCTGGCCATGGTGGAACGTCGCAAGTTAGCGCACTGTAGGCGGACCTTGTGCAGCAGTGCATCAAGATACGGATAGTCCCTCAAAAAACTCTGGACGACCAAGTTTAGCACATGTGCCAGACATGGTATGTGAGTGACGTTGCCTAGGCCCAGACCTGCCACCAGATTTCGGCCATTGTCACACACTACCAAGCCTGGCTGGAGATTCGCTGGCAAAATACACATGTCGCTCTCTTGCTTTATGGCATTCCAGAGCTCCAGCGCTGTGTGGCTTTGATTCCCCATGGAAATTAATTTCAGGACGGCCTGTTGACGTTTGGCCACGTCTGTGCTCATATCGGTCAACAGGCTCGCTGTCTGGGTGTTATGTTTGACACCAATCTCTCCTTCACCTCCCATATACAATCTGTTGCCCGCTATTGCCGCCTACACCTAAAGAACATCTCTCCCGAATCCAAGACTTCTCCCGCGCTGCGCCAATACTGTGGAATGCTGTACCCCAAGAAATTAGAACTATCCACAATTTGCATGTTTTCGGGCGCTCACTCAAAACACATTTCTTCATAGCGGCCTATCACATTCACTAATCAAAGTCATTCTATGTGTAAGTGTGTGTGTGTAGCCCATTCACTATCTCCATCCATCCCTCACTCCCTCAAAATGGCTGGGCCATCATTCTAAATACACCATTATATATAAACACCTGTACTTTGTATCTCCCCCACATATTTGTAAATTGTAAGCTCTCACGAGCATGTGCGGATTATATTGCTTTCATTATTGTATTGGTAACGTTGTTACTTATGACTTGTGTTCTGAAACTGATAAACTGTAAAGCGCTGCGTAATCTGTTGGTGCTATATAACTAAAGATTCTTATTAAGCGTTCACGGGTCCATGTGGAGGTAGACCGTGACGGCTCCTGCAACGATGTTTCTGAGGAACTGGAGAAGGAGGAGTCAATGTGTACAGACTTGATTCCCGCAATCCTTGTAGTTGCCTGAACACGTACAGCGCCACTCGCAAGATCTGTACCCGGCTCCACAACATTGACCCAATGGGCAGTAAGGGAAAGGTATCGTCCCTGGCCATGGGTACTGGTCCACGCAGCGGTGGTCAGGTGGACATTGCTACTGACGGAGTTTAGTAGCTCATGTTTAATTTTAACCTCAACAACATGCTTTTGCAGACCAGGGACGGCTTGCCTGCTGAAATAAAATCAGCTTGGCACATTGTATTGTGGGACTGCCAATGCCATTAAGTTCCGTAAACTGTCAGTCTCCACCAGCCTGAATGACAGCATTTCAAGGGACAGGAGTTTTGCAATGCCAGCATTCAGAGCCTGAGCTCGTGGATGGTTTGCCGAGATTGGGCCTACACCCGATACGCCACAACCTGACACCCACAGATAAACAAGCCATAAAATCTCTGAAAGTGTAACATGTTTCTTGAAACTCAGTTTTTCCGTCGGCCATTTTGCTTTCTGTCTTGCTGCAGCTATCTTGCCCTCAGTCAATATGGAGTTTCCAGCTTTCATGTTCCCGCCCTGATTCTCTCCCTCTTGCTTCTTAAGCAGCCTCAGCTGAGCAATCAGTGCTTCAGAATCAAGCCTTGCAGTGAGCCTGTGACCTGACTCCTGGAAACCTTAGACTTTGTACTCCAGCTATTTCCTACTGAGGAACTTTGGAACACTTGTGGACTCTGGAAACCTGCTATTTGATAAATCCACGTTTGCATGGAATTACGGTAACAGAGAAGAGATCCTGAACCTGTTGTGGAGAGTTATTGCTGAGCTTAAGTTACTCTGGCCTGCTGTGTCTCCTGCTTCTGTACCTGCAAACTGTGTGACCCTTTTTGCCACTTGTATGAAGTAATACAAGTCCTTCTATATCAAACCTGTGTCTCATGTGTTTTCCTCGCACCCAAGCACAAGACGCTATATGAACTGTACACCATACATTACAAGATTCTGAAGCCAAACGTTAGTGTCTGCTGGGTCTGGGAAGGCTGTGTCTGCTGTGACTGTGGATATCAGATGTCCGGTTATACTTTCTGTGATGACAGTGGTTGTGACTTCTCACAACCATTCCAGGTGAGCACATTCCCTTAATTTTACTCTGCAGTGTTACCACAGGTAAACACTATTGTTTTTTTTTTTTTTTCTCTTCTCCTTCCAGTACTCCTGTCTTAAAAGATCTGGAAGATGGAGGCTCGCATAAAGGAGCTTTGCGGAGTGACTGATACAATCCTTGCAGATATACAGACTATAAAGACCCGTTTTGCAAACCTACAGGACCTCACTAATCACAATTTGCAAGTGTTTGGACAAACTACCCAGGATTTACGAGCCAGGATTGAGGTTCTAGAGGAACGAGTCCAGGCTCCTGCCATAACCCCGAGTTCTGGGATTCCCAAGTTACCCCCTTTTCATTTTGGCGGTGAACGTGAGAAATTCAGGGGATTTATTAACCAATGCAGTCTTTTTTTTTCTGCACATGCTTCACAATTTCCCACTGAACGATCTAAAGTGCTTACTATAATCATGTTGCTTACCAACAAGGCTTTGATGTGGGCAAACCCTCTGATTGAGACTGAGGATGAATGTTTGGATCATCTTGATGCTTTCATTTCAGCCATGGGGCAGGTGTTTGATGACCCCAATCGATGTGCAACAGCTGAAGCAGCCATGTTAACTTTGCGCCAAGGTAAGCGCTCAGTAGCCGAATATGCCTTGGATTTCAGGAGATGGGCCCTCGATACCACTTGGGACAGTTCCGCCAAAAAATCTATTTTTCGAAAAGGGTTGTCTCCACTGATTAAGGATGAACTTGCTCGTGCCGACCCTCCCACTGCGTTAGGTGACTTTATTAACTACTGCATCCGTATTGATGCTCGTCTGACTGAACGCAGGCAAGAGAGATGGTTCGAAAGTAATCGCACTCTCTAGGATTCATTCAGCAGAGATCCGTCCACTTACTCCTCCTAAGACTATTCTTCCTGACTCTAGATTCCTGGAGTGATTCATAATCAAGACCTACTTAAGGACATCAAGGAAGCATACCATGCGGATTCCTTGTTGGCACAACCCCAAGGGACGTAAGTCTTGTCTTTAAAAATGGTGTGTGGATTCAGGGACAACGTCTGTATATACCTGAAACAGTCAGATTGAGAGTATTGCAACTCATCCACGATTCCAAGATAGCTGGGCATAGAGGAATTCTAAAGACACAGGAATTTCTTTCTCGTTTCTTTTGGTGGCCCACTTACAGGAAAGATGTTTTAAACTATGTCACTTCATGTGAAGTCTGTGCAAGATGCAAAACACCTCGCTCCTCACCAACTGGTCTGTTGCAACCCCTTCCCACCCGTCCCGCCCGTGGGGATCCATTTCTATGGACTTCATTGTGGAGTTACCAACCTCTCAAGGGAAGAACACCATTCTAGTGGTGGTTGATCGTTTAACAAAGGCAGCTCATTTTATCCCTTGTGTCGGCTTACCCACTGCAAAACAGACATCAGATTTGATGATTAAGAATGTGTTTCGCTTACATGGAGTACCGGATGAGGTCATTTCGGATCGAGGGGTGCAATTCACTTCAAGGTTTTGGCAAAATTTCTGTGCCGCATTGGACATTAAAGTAAACCTTTCTTCTGCTTTTCATCCCCAGACTAATGGACAGACAGAACGAACCAATCAGACCCTGGAGCAGTATCTCCGCTGCTTTATCTGCCACCTACAGGATGATTGGGTGGATCTACTTCCACTGGCTGAGTTCTCTTATAACAACTCTCAGAGCGCCTCCACTAAGCAGTGTCCTTTTTACTCCAATTTAGGTTATCATCCTAACATTCTTCCTCGATTTCCCATAGAAACGCCCTTGCCAGCAGTGGCTGAAAGAATCACGTCTTTACAAAAGAATATGGATCTTCTAAAGGAAAATCTGGAATTGGCTCAGGAAAGGTACAAGAAAGCAGCAGATAAATTTCGTAAACCTGCACCAGCTTTCAAGGTAGGAGACTTGGTCTGGCTGTCAACCAGAAATCTTAAGTTAAGGATTCCATCGTCTAAGTTGGGACATAAGTACATTGGACCCTATAAAATCAGTAAAATTATAAGTGCCGTTGCTTGTCGTCTTCAACTGCCCAGAACTATGAGAATCCACCCTGTCTTTCATGTATCCC
>JARQOD010010524.1:0-26662 GCA_033576555.1 Oophaga sylvatica | reverse complement strand
CTCTCCGCTACACTATACCTCAGGTGATGCTCGCCAAACCGGTGACTGTGCAAATAGTGAATGGATCGACTCTGCCCTCACAAATCACCCACCAGACTATCCCTCTCACTTTATCTATGTCCCCTTCCCATCAGGAGAGTATTTCCTTTCCTGTCCTGCCCGAGGGAATAGAAGAGGTTTTGCTGGGAATACCTTGGCTCCGTCACCACTCTCCCCATATTGAGTGGTCCTCTGGGAGGATACTGGGTTGGGGTGATTCATGTAGAGGCAGGTGTGTCAGGGAGTGCGTTCAGGTTCACCATCACAGAGATACCCGTAGACCTTACTCCTCTTCCCCAGTGTTATTGGTCATACGCAGACATTTTCTCCAAGAAGGCGGCGGAGACTCTTCCGCCTCATCGCCCTACGACTGTCCTATTGATCTCTTGCCTGGAGCAGAACCTCCTCGGGGAAGAGTCTATCCCCTCTCGCTTCCTGAGACGGAGGCCATGTCCGAGTATATTCAGGAGAATCTGGCAAGAGGGTTCATTAGGAAGTCGGTGTCACCAGCAGGGGCGGGGTTCTTCTTCGTGCAGAAGTAGAATGGAGAATTACGTCCGTGTATTGACTACAGGGGTCTTAATGTCATCACCGTCAAGAATCAGTATCCATTGCCCCTAATCTCTGAGCTCTTTGATAGGCTACGGGGAGCAAAGGTATTTACTAAGCTAGATCTACGTGGTGCCTATAACCTAATTCGCATCTATGAAGGGGACGAGTGGAAGACAGCTTTTAATACCAGGGATGGGCATTATGAATACTTAGTGATGCCCTTCGGGCTCTGTAATGCTCTGTAATTTTCCAAGACTTTGTCAATGACATCTTCCGGGATATTCTCTCCACCTCTGTACAGTAGTAGTCTATCTGGATGATATTCTCATCTTTTCACCAGATATAGACTCTCACCGGAGCGATGTCAACAAAGTCTTCGACCTCTTAAGGGCAAACTCCCTCTATGCCAAGCTGGAGAAATGTGTGTTTGAGCAGGAGTCTTTACCTTTCCTGGGCTATATCATCTCCGCCCAGGGATTGGCTATGGATCCTGCCAAACTACAGGCTGTAATGGACTGGCCAGAACCCCATTCTCTTAAAGCGGTGCAGCGCTTTATGGGGTTCATTAATTATTATCGCCAGTTCATTCCCCATTTCTCGACTTTGGTAGCTCCCT
This sequence comes from Oophaga sylvatica, assembly GCA_033576555.1. Lineage (NCBI taxonomy): Eukaryota > Metazoa > Chordata > Amphibia > Anura > Dendrobatidae > Oophaga > Oophaga sylvatica. Next base: position 25,455 of record JARQOD010010524.1, on the reverse strand, counting down.
TGGTAGCCCTCACCAAGAAGGGAGCCAATCCCAAGTTGTGGTCTGAGGAGGTCTCCAAGGCGTTCTCTTCCATCAAGTCGCTTTTTGCCAGTGCTCCCATATTACATTGCCCCCATGTTGATAAGCCGTTTATTTTAGAGGTGGACGCCTCTTCTGTTGGTGCTGGAGCAGTCCTTTATCAAAAGGATGCTCAAGGTCGGAAGCATCCCTGCTTCTTCTTTTCTAAGACCTTTACACCAGCAGAGAGGATTAATTCCATTGGGAACAGGGAGTTGCTGGCTATGAAGTTGGCCTACTCTGAGTGCAGACATCTTCTGGAGGGGGCTCGTTTTCCCTTCCAAGTCCTCACTGACCACAAAAACTTGGTATATCTACAAACGGCTCAGCGGCTAAATTCTCGCCAGGCCAGATGGTCCCTATTCTTCTCTCGGTTCCACTTCACCCTTCATTTTCTCTCCGGTGAGAAGAATATTCGGGCCGATGCTCTCTCTCGATCCTTAGTGTCATCAGAGGAGGAGGATGAGGAGCTTTGGCTTATTGTCCCCGAAGACAGCCTGAGAACGGTAGCCCCGGTTTCGCTAGAGTCTGCTCCCGTGGGCGGAATTCGCGCTAAACAATGCTGTGGCTGACTCCACCGGACAGACCCCATTCCTCTAAAAATTACGGCAAGCATCCGTGGGTACCGGTGCCCATGCCCGTGGCTTCCGCCGACTCCAGGGTGGCAGACTGGGCTGTGGAGGCACAGGGCATATGGGACCGCACCCAGGATGCCATTCAGACTTCCAAGGAGAGGATAAGGTCTTCTGCCGATGCCCATCGGCGTCCTGCTCTGACATTTGCTCCTGGCGACCTAGTGTGGCTCTCCGCCCGAAACATCAGGCTGCGGGTGGAGTCCACTAAGTTGGCACCCCGCTATTTGGGTCCCTTCAAGGTCCTCGAGCAGGTGAACCCTGTGGTTTACCGTTTAACCCTTCCGCCTTGCCTTGGTATCTCCGACACCTTCCATGTGTCCCACTAAAACCTGTGGTTCATCTACGGACGATCACGAGGTGAACGCCATTGTAGGGTACAAGGTGGTACGGGGCAAAAAATTTTTTTGGGGTGGATAGGAGGGGTTATGGGCCTGAGGATAGGTCCTGGGAGCCTGCCGAGCATATTCATGCTCTGCAGCTCATCGCTGCCTTTGAACGTAGTGAGGCCCAAAGAAGGGGGGCCCTAGGAGGGGGGTAATGTTAGGGTTAGAGTTCCCACTTCTGCACAATGGGAATCTCGAACCATCCCTGCTGCGGTCTCCCATCCGTTTCCGGCCACAGTGGACTCTGCTCAGCAGAGACGTCGGTCCCAGCATCTCACCCAGTCTAACACTGTGCAGAGGATTACTGCAGCCTCTCCAGGTTCTGCTATTGTAGCCAGTACTGGTTAGCGGCGAGCAGACGTCTTTGGGACTAAGTCCTGCGTTTCTCCTTCTAAGCATGCCCAGGGCAAGATCTCCCATTGGAGATCAGGGGTCACATGCTCGATTACAGCAGCGACTCCCATTGGTCCGCCAGGAAAGTCCTGAAACTGCTTGTGTTCTGGAACAGTTTCTCATTGGTCCTTTTCTGGAAGGTCCTGTAGCTGCTACTATAAAAGGTGCGCATGACCGCTCGACCGTGCGCTAGTATCAATTGTGTTATGTGCTTTGCGCCAGTGTGATCATGCACGCATGTGGTTAGGGCTCGGCTGAAATATGCCCCTAGAATACCGGCACCTCCGGTGAGGAGATTTGTATGCACGTGTCCAGGGCTTGGCTGAAGCAGCCTCTAGAATACCGGCTACTCCAGTGAGGAGTTGCTTGTTTGCGTTGCTGACTGCATGACCACAGACTGCTATCCGCACAGCAGTTATCTGTGTACCCCTGTGGTGTTAACAGGACACAGTCTCTATCTCTGCGTCTCTACCTCAGCGACTCTGTGGTGTAACAGCGTTCGCTTATACCGCCATTTTACTAGCAGCAGGCTCTGCCTGCACGTTGAACCCCTGGCTGTGTACGCACCTATTATTTATATTTATTTGGTGCATTCCGCCAGCCCTAACAAGATGACAACAAAAAAACAAATTTCTTGGTGACAAAGTAATAGAATATTGTATAGTATAAAAATGAATGGGTCATATAATGAGAAAAATTAAAGATGAAAGTTACTTAGAGATGACAATACATAGTAGATGTGTGGTCTTTACAGTATAAATATCACTGTGGACATTTAATCTTTACATTTTATAAACAAACAGGCATAACCTTAATATTGGACCCTTACCTATATAGTGCCGAATTGCAGTCTCCCATCCGTTTCCGGCCACAGTGGACTCTGCTCAGCAGAGATGTCGGTCCCAGCATCTCACCCAGTCTAACACTGTGCAGAGGATTACTGCTGCCTCTCCAGGTTCTGCTATTGTAGCCAGTACTGGTTAGCGGCGAGCAGACGTCTTTGGGACTAAGTCCTGCATTTCTCCTTCTAAGCATGCCCAGGGCAAGATCTCCCATTGGAGATCAGGGGTCACATGCTCGATTACAGCAGCGACTCCCATTGGTCTGCCAGGAAAGTCCTGAAACTGCTTGTGTTCTGGAACAGTTTCTCATTGGTCCTTTTCTGGAAGGTCCTGTAGCTGCTACTATAAAAGGTGCGCATGACCGCTCGACCGTGCGCTAGTATCAATTGTGTTATGTGCTTTGCGCCAGTGTGATCATGCACGCATGTTGTTAGGGCTCAGCTGAAATATGCCCCTAGAATACCGGCACCTCCGGTGAGGAGATTTGTATGCACGTGTTCAGGGCTTGGCTGAAGCAGCCTCTAGAATACCGGCTACTTCAGTGAGGAGTTGCTTGTTTGCGTTGCTGACTGCATGACCACAGACTGCTCTCCGCACAGCAGTTATCTGTGTACCCTGTGGTGTTAACAGGACACAGTCTCTATCTCTGCGTCTCTTCTAGTGTTGAGCGATACGATACTGCAAATATCGGGTATCGGCCGATATTGGCTGTATCGGAATTCCGATCCCGAGTTCCGATATTTTCGTCATATCGGATACCGGAATCGGAATTGTCACTGTCACTGTCAGTGTCCGTCGGTCGGGTCTGTCAGGAGTCAGCGGCACTTACCCGGCAGAAGATCTCCGGCGGTCACATCCCGGGCTGCTTAATGGCCGCCATCCTCTTCTCCCCGGCGGTCACATGCAGTATCTCGCGATAACTGCAGTGACTGCTGGGTAATCGCGGCCGTAAAGCAGTCCGATGACGTCACCGCCGGGGAAGCTGGTAAGCAGCTGTGCTGCGGCCGGGATGACAGGCTCCGCCTGTCATTCCGATGTAGCAGAGCTGGATCGTCGTGGGACAATAGTTACTATGGACTGCGTCGGACAGGTGGTATACTGTTGGTTTGTTTTTTTTATTTTTTTACAGGAGATTGATGGCGTCGCAGGAATGAGAGAGTAATAAAAAAAATGAAAAACTGTGTTGTCTCTTTTATTTCATTAAAAGACTTTTTTCTTGCTGTGTCTTTTTTTTAAACATTTAATAACTTTGGGATTAATAATGGATCGGTGTCTTATTGACACCTCTCCATTATTAACCGGGCTTATTGTCACCGTGCAATTAACGGTGACAATAACCCCTTATTACCCCGCTTGCCACCGCTACAGGGCAAGTGGGAAGAGCCGGGTAAAGTGCCACAATTGGCACATCTTTTGGTGCGCCAAATGTGGGGCTGCTGTAGCCTGGTATTATCAGGCTGTTGAGGGCCAAAATCCATGGGCCTTGACAGTCTTTTAATACCAGGCCGCAGCAGTCTGCATTTTACTTGGCTGGTTAACAAAAATAGGGGGGATCCCCACGCCGTTTTTTTTTCGAGGGGATTCCCTATTTTTGTTAACCAGCCAAGCTAAGCAGACTGCTGTGGCCTGGTATTATCAGGCTTGCAAGGTCCATGGATATTGGATCCTTACCAGCCTGAAAAACCAGGCCTCAGCGGTCTACTTCATCTGGCTGGTTAACAAAAATAGGGGGGACCCCACGCTAATTTTTTTCGAGGGGATCCCCTATTTTTGTTAATCAGCCAAGATATGCAGACTGCTGTGGCCTGGTATTATCAGGCTGGCAAGGTCCATGGATCTTGGCTCCTTAACAGCCTGAAAATCCAGGCCTCAGCGGTCTGCTTCATCTGGCTGGTTAACAAAAATAGGGGGGACCCCACGCCAATTTTTTTCGAGGGGATCCACTATTTTTGTTAATCAGCCAAGATATGCAGACTGCTGTGGCCTGGTATTATCAGGCTGGCAAGGTCCATGGATCTTGGCTCCTTAACAGCCTGAAAATCCAGGCCTCAGCGGTCTGCTTCATCTGGCTGGTTAACAAAAATAGGGGGGATCCCACGCCATTTTTTTTTCGAGGGGATCCCCTATTTTTGTTAATCAGCCAAGATATGCAGACTGCTGTGGCCTGGTATTATCAGGCTGTTGAGGGCCAAAATCCATGGGCCTTGACAGTCTTTTAATACCAGGCCGCAGCAGTCTGCATTTTACTTGGCTGGTTAACAAAAATAGGGGGACCCCTACGCCGTTTTTTTTTCGAGGGGATCCCCTATTTTTGTTAACCAGCCAAGCTAAGCAGACTGCTGTGGCCTGGTATTATTAGGCTTGCAAGGTCCATGGATCTTGGCTCCTTAACAGCCTGAAAATCCAGGCCTCAGCGGTCTGCTTCATCTGGCTGGTTAACAAAAATAGGGGGGACCCCACGCCATTTTTTTTTCGAAGGGAACCCCTATTTTTGTTAATCAGTTCCCTCTGACGTCACTGATGGTGTCCCTGGCTGACCTGAAGTGAAAGTGGAAAGCAATCAATTAAGCTTTCCACTTCCTCTCCTGTCAGCCAGGAGAGGAACTCATTCATTTGGGGGTTTACTGTGAGGCTGCAGCATTAGCTGCGGTCTCTGCAGTAAACATTAACCCTTTCTGAAGGATTACACCGTGGGACCTGACTGTGCATCGGATTGGTAAGAATAATTTTGCTTTATTTATTTTATTTTTATTACAGGAAATGGTTTTAGCAGGTAAATAAAATATGGTCAAAAACTGTGTGATTATTTCATTAAACTTCTTTTTTATTAAAGTGTGTGTGTTTGATTTTTCTTTCATACAATAGGATTAATAATTGATAGTTGTCTAATTGACAGCTCTCAATTATTAACCTGGCTTAAAGTGACCTTTCAATTGCAAGGTCATTTTAACCCCTTATTAACCCATTCGCCACCGCTACAGGGCAATGGGAATAGACGGGCAAAGTGCCAGAAAGGGCAAATCTAATTAGAGATTTGCCCTTTCTGGGGTGTCTGGGGGCAGATGTTAGCAGCCGGGGGGGGCAAAAATAATGGTCCCTCTCTGGGCTATTATTATCTGCCCCCACTCACTGGCTTTGTCTGTCTGGTTGCGAAAATAGGGCGGGAGCCCACGCATTTTTTTTCAGCAATTTTACACCTCATATATATATATATATACATGTCATTGAGTTTGTGACACATATATATATATATATATATATATATATATTTATAGTTCATACACTTCTACATAGTATAATAGCCGCTAATTCAATTGCCGGCTTTTGTGAAAATGCAGAACCCGACATGAAATGACATTTGGTGTACATAGGGTTAACCATGTCCTTTGCTATCTGATTTGCACAAACAATTAAATCAGTCTATGTGTGCAAAATTTCACACCTGTAGGGGTTAATTAAAGGTGTAAATTCGTAGCAAAAAAGTCCGTTTTTTTTTTACAACGAATTTACACCTTTAATTAACCCCTACAGGTGTGAAATTTTGCACACATAGACTGATTTAATTGTTTGTGCAAATCAGATAGCAAAGAACATGAAAAGACATGGTTAACCCTATGTACACCAAGTGTCATTTCATGTCGGGTGACCGCCATTTTACTAGCAGCAGGCTCTGCCTGCACGTTGAACCCCTGGCTGTGTACGCACCTATTATTTATATTTATTTGGTGCATTCCGCCAGCCCTAACAAGATGACAACAAAAAAACAAATTTCTTGGTGACAAAGTAATAGAATATTGTATATATAAAATGAATGGGTCATATAATGAGAAAAAGTAAAGATGAAAGTTACTTAGAGATGACAATACATAGTAGATGTGTGGTCTTTACAGTATAAATATCACTGTGGACATTTAATCTGTACATTTTATAAACAAACAGGCATAACCTTAATATTGGACCCTTACCTATATAATTGCAGTCACCTGAACAGAAGAATAGAGATCCAATGCATGTTTCGCATATAATATTTGCAGATTCCTTGTGGGTGATATTGAAAAAAAGATCTATTGATTAATTGTAGCATGGTTAAACAGCGCATGCACAGCGTGCTGTGCACAACAACCACAACGCCCATATCTATTAAGGTGGACTGCACATGGTTTAGAAGCCAGGATGCATTGCCGAGGTTCCCGGGCATACGCAAACCCTTTAATCAAGACATTACCATCTTTCGTTAAAGATACTACTTATGAACTGAGGATGGTCGACGGGATTTTTATAGAGTTGGATATGTTGTTGGTCACTTCCAACATAGAATCATTGTAAATGTGCATAAGCCAAGAATATGGCCTCAATGCCATCTGCTTCTTTCTTGGGACTTCCAACTGGGGCAGCTGTGTGATTGATTTGGTCTTTGCATTGAGCAAGTTCATCCTAACACACAATTTTTAATTTCCCCTTAGTGACCACCAATATGTCTTTTTACTGACCTGCGATATAAGAGATTACCATCCACCAACATGTGACAATCTTGCAGCTATCAGCTGTACACTATAGCTGACAACTTGCTGCATCAGCTTCGAACAGTGTTGGTACCAACTATAATAGTTTAACCCTTTAAATGCTGTTGCCAATAAGGACTACAGCATCTAGATGGTTGACAAAGTGTGGGGGCTTACTTTTTAACCCCATCTGCACCCTGAGATCTTGATTGTGTGGTCCTGCTGCTAGCCATGGCAATTCATGGCCAAATAATGGCCATAATGTCTGCCGGCTATAGAGGCCTGTTCAGAAGTTATCAACATTTATGTAGTAAAAATACATTTCTTCATTCCTGTTATACCACTTTGAATTAATTCCTTAAAAGCACCTGAAGGGTTAATAAACTATCTGAAAGCAATCTTGAACATGTTGAGGGGTGCTTTTTTTAAAAAGGTATCACTTTTGGGGCTTTTTACAAAAAAGAACCCCCAAAGTCCCTTCAAAACTTATTAGTTCCCTAAAAAATAAGTTTCGTAAATTTCCTTGAAAAAATGAAATATTAATGCTACATTTTTAAACCTTCTAAAATGCTAACAGAATAAAACAACATTTTACAAATGATGCTGATGTAAAGCAGGCATGAGGAATTGTTATTTCTTAATGTTTTTGTATGATGTGACTATCTGAATTAAATGGATAAACATTAAAAGTTCAAAAATTTCTAATTTATTGAAATGTTTGTAAAATTTCAGATATTTTTATAAATAAATGCAGAAATTATTGACATAAATATAACCGTTATCATAAAGTACAATGTGTCATGAAAAAAAAGATGTCAAAATCAACAGGATCCGTTGAAGCGTTCCAGAGTTATTACCACATACGTGACACTGGTCACATTTAAAAAATTTGTTCTGGTCACTAAGGGGTTAAAGATATTTTTTATTTACAGAAACACGGCAGTGCCATGGGGGTGGCCTGTGCACCCTTATACACTAACCTCTTCCTGGGGTACTGGGAGCGGGGCTTGTTCGGTGATGTGGGGCACGCTGACCATGTGCAGTGCTTGCTAAGGTATATATGGCCTAATGATAATATGACAGGGGGTTGTTACAGAATTGGAGCAATTCATTGATCAACTTAATGAAAATTCCATTAGTATCAAATTGACTTTTAATTACAGTAGTAATAAAATAGACTTCTTGGATATTACTATTGAGGTGAATGAACATCATTATCTACAGACAAACTTTTATAGGAAATCAACATCTGTAAACGCATTACTATATGTCAATTCAGCACACAATTTCTCCACGGTCAAGGCTGTCCTGGTTAGTCAAGTCCTCAGAATGCGGAATGAAGCTCATCCGACTTCAAATTTGAAAATCAGGCTAGAGATCTCATGACTAGGTTTTGGGGAGTGGAGGTATAGCAAAAGAAGCATCAAACATGCATACAGAAGAGCTAGGTTGACCACCCGTAGCTAACTGTTGCATTTTATAACTAAACAAAAGGATGGTCAAGGAAAACTAAGGTTCATCTTCACTTACAATCCACTTACAATCAGGATTGGGAAACTATTAGAACTATTCTTGAAAGACAATGGTCCGTGATACTCACCAGATCATCTCTTTCTTCACATTTACCAACTCCCCTAATGATGCCAAAATGCTGTAATAGTCTCAAGTACATCTTGGTTAACCCTGTGTCAGGCGAAATAGACCTGACAGGCACAGTTCACACATTTTTGTTTCCCCCTCCTCTCCAAGGTGGCAGGGGATGCTGCCCCTCCCAGAACCTTCCTAAAGTTGCTGCTTCAGTTTTATCCTTATGGAGAGCAGGTGTGATGTCTGTAGCCTCTCAGGCTCATTGCACCTGAAGGTTCTTTTGGAGGTTCATACTGAGTTTTTTTCAGCACAATTGTTTATTTTGCTCTTTTTCTGAATGAATAATGAAAAGTTTGTAGATATTTCATAGAAATATGAAGGTTTTCATACAAATAAGATGGTCTTCTTAGAAATTGCCTCTAAGGAACATAGTGCATGAACACATAATAACAATGTCTGATATATGTCATGATATGATAATAAGATATGCCAACCATGCTTTTCTCTCTGCTAATGTGTTTCTTCTACTAAACTTTTAATGTCTAAATCTGAGTGAATACGACTCCAGTAGCATCTAAGTGCCTTACAATTAAGTTTTTTTTTCCCTAATTTTAATGTTTAGTAAGTTATGTCCTGTAAATTGGAGGCTATTTGGCAGTGGTTGTGAAATTTGGGTACTTTTTGTTTTAATACGTTTATGGTTCTTAAAATTTTTTTTCATCAGATTTTGTGCATTCGCTTTAAATATATCCCTATGAAGTTCACTGATTACTTTTAAAGCCCAGAGATAACTAGTTATTATAGATGGTTCTCTAAATTGTGCCTGTTAGGTGCACTGCGCCTAAATTTGGGAGTGCCAGAAATGCGCTTGACCCAAGGTTAAGAGCCTGTATATTACACCAAAATCCAATCTGTTTGGATCTAAGGTACCTATTTGAGGGTGTATTCCATGCAGCCACTGTCTGGCCTGCATCAAAGTCTATTGCAGCAGCATGTTTACAAATGCCTACGGCAATCATCATCATCAATACTATAGATTGGTGAACCAGTGGATGTTCGGGTTTGGTATAACAATTTTAAAAAGTTCGGTTTGGGTAACAGAACGGTACCCAAACTCAAACCCCATTCAAATGGATGGGGGTCTCGAACATCGGGCGTTTCCCACAATGTCATCTAGGTGGTAGCACGAAAAAAGCTGGCTCTGATGTCGGTAAGTTCATATAACAGCATGTGAGACATCAGCTGTGACCAGTGGTAAAAAGATTACCATCAGTCACAAGCGTCGGTAGATGAAAGCACTAATCTCATCATCCTACACCTGGCCTTGCTAATAGCAGGCAGAGCAGGTGTCAAGATTAGAGTTGAGCGATACTTTCCGATATCCAAAAGTATCGGAAACGGAATGGTATCGCCGATATCCAAAAAATATCGGCGATACCCGATACCGATACCGGAAATCCAATGTAAGTCTATGGGAACAAAATATCGGAATTAAAAAAAAACATTCTTGTCTTGTTGGTTAATTGTACATGAAGGAAAACAACAAAGAGTAATGTAGAATGTATTGGGGAAGGTTGAGGAGACATTAAAGGCATAGATGTTTAACCCAATCAAATGGAATAGCATAAATATTTTTTTTTTTAAAGATGTTCGGATTGACGAAGAAATTGACAATATTGTTAACGTTTTTTCTATTTTGGCAAATATGTATATTTCACAACTTCCATGCTCTTCACCTGTTTAACTTTTGACACACTTACTCCTTCATAATCTTCTGCAGCATCATCTTTTTCATCAAATTATTCTACATCTACACCTTCTTTATCTTCTTCTTAAACTTCTTGCTATTCATCTTTTTGTTAACATTACTCATATTCTTCTTATTAAACTATTATTCTTCTTCATATTCTACTTCATCTTCTTCATCATATTCTTATTTGTGACAGAGATTCCTGTACTTGTAATCTGTCAAAGTATGAATTTTTCATCCTTCCGTTCTTGCTGTCACAAAAGATTTAAATTACAACAGTATTTGTCCGTGTTCAGTTTAGCCTGCAGCAGCAGGCATTTTCCATGGGCATCACGAGGAGGAACGGACTCACCCCATACACTGCTTAGTCTTCTTCTGCTTATAATTTAGAGCATATATTTTGCTCTTCATTTTGGTCTTATACTTCATGTTCTTCTGCTTTTTGATCTTCTGCTTATTGTTCTTCAGTCTCTTGTTCTGTATCTTGTAGTTTGTCTTAACCTTCTTAGTCCTGTTGGGTAATCTTTTATTTCTTCTTTGTGATGGTGTTTAGGCTGGTTGGCTTGATGCTCGTCGTCCTTGTGGTCGTCATCTTCTTCGGGGTGGTCATCAGGGTCGTCGTCTTCATTGTTGGAGATCCAGAGTGATTACCCAAAAAAACATTTAAAAAATCTTCAATTTGTAAATGTAGCAGAAGGTACAAGAGCCAATGCAAGTAACGAGGACCAGCTGACTGTGCTGGAACCCGGAGGGGCAGCAGAAGGAAAAGAGCCAATGGCACAACCGAGGACCAGCTGACATTACTGGGACACGGTTACTAAGCAGGAGGTACCTGTGCTCCAAAGCACTACCAAGGACCAGCAGACGTTGCTGGAACTCGGATACCGAGATGGAGGCACCTAGGCCAAAGGAACTGCGGAGAACCAGCTGACGGTACTGGAACCCGGAGGGGCAGCAGAAGGAAAAGAGCCAATGGCACAACTGAGGACCAGCTGACGTTACTGGGACACGGTTACTAAGCAGGAGGTACCTGTGCTCCAAAGCACTACCAAGGACCAGCAGACGTTGCTGGAACTCGGATACCGAGATGGAGGCACCTAGGCCAAAGGAACTGCGGAGAACCAGCTGACGGTACTGGAACCCGGAGGGGCAACAGAAGGAAAAGAGCCAATGGCACAACCGAGGACCAGCTGACGTTACTGGGACACGGTTACTAAGCAGGAGGTACCTGTGCTCCAAAGCACTACCAAGGACCAGCAGACGTTGCTGGAACTCGGATACCGAGATGGAGGCACCTAGGCCAAAGGAACTGCGGAGAACCAGCTGACGGTACTGGAACCCGGAGGGGCAGCAGAAGGAAAAGAGCCAATGGCACAACCGAGGAACAGCTGACATTACTGAACCCCAGTAACACAGGAGCAAGTGTTCACTGTGCTAACAGCACTTCCGAGCAACAACTGGCAGTGTTGGAGCCCAGGGATGAGAAGAGAACAGGGTGGAGGCAGCAGGACTTTTTGACGTACACACAGCAGGGGACCAGCTGACATTACTGAACCCCAGTAACACAGGCGCAAGTGTTGACTGTGCTAACAGCACTTCCGAGCAACAACTGGCGGTGTTGGAGCCCAGGGATGAGAAGAGAACAGGGTGGAGGCAGCAGGACTTTTTGACGTACACACAGCAGGGGAACAGCTGACATTACTGAACCCCAGTAACACAGGAGCAAGTGTTGACTGTGCTAACAGCACTTCTGAGCAACAACTAGCGGTGTTGGAGCCCAGGGATGAGAAGAGAACAGGGTGGAGGCAGCAGGACTTTTTGACGTACACACAGCAGGAAAACAGCTTACATTACTGAACCCCAGTAACACAGGAGCAAGTGTTGACTGTGCTAACAGCACTTCCGAGCAACAACTGGCGGTGTTGGAGCCCAGGGATGAGAAGAGAACAGGGTGGAGGCAGCAGGACTTTTTGACATACACACAGCAGGGGAACAGCTGACATTACTGAACCCCAGTAACACAGGAGCAAGTGTTGACTGTGCTAACAGCACTTCAGAGCAACAACTGGCGGTGTTGGAGCCCAGGGTCAAGGAGGATGTTTAAATACTAGATCAAGTAATTTCCTTGTTACCTGTCAATTTTAAATGTCTATACTTCAAACAAGAGAAAGATAACCTTTACTACCATAAGATGATGATTTCATTTAAAATAATATCTAGATAAATAAAGAATTGACAAACATAAACACATACATTAACATGTTGAACAGCAATGCAAACCACAAAATAAATTAGTTAAGGAATCTGCTATACGGTTGTACATAAAAGCATACAAGTACATATCTGAATCCATTAATGATGGATAAGTAACAGTATGTACACCATTTTTATTGTATGGACAATGAATGTCTGACTTCAAAACATCATCAGCATTACAAGTTATCTGTGACATTACTAAAATGTTACATTTGCTGAATAATGTCACTAAACAGTTTATACAAAATTAGACAATTTTCATCATGTAATACTCATAATATGTGGCAATAATCATTTTTACTAACAAACATAACCTTTAAAAAGTGCATAGTGCATAGTGAAAATTGCTATTTATGCCTGACTGTCGACTTGCAAGCATGACAACGAATAGATAAGGTATATATAGATGACACTGCATAGCCACAGATGGTGAATGGCGATGTAATACTGTACCTCAATATAGTGTACGTCACTACTACATATTTTTTTTTATATAGCTTTATAAACAGGGTACGTGGATGTATGCTTGCACCTTCGTTTTGACGCACAGACTGCCTTCCTGCTGAGACACGTTGGGTAGTGAACAGTTGTGTGCAGTGTTCACTGTAGTCTGAGGTTTTCCTTTTTGGAGTGCAGATCACGCTCCAGTTAGTTCTTCAACCACTGCTGGTTGTAGTCTGCTGAGCGTGTGTCACTGGCACATCCTTGAAATTTTTCTCTAATTGTTGCTGCTCCATTCTATTACAAATAAATAAAATCTATTAGTGTGACGCGCTTCCATCCGTATACAATACATTTGTTGCAAACACTATAGAAGTACACAAAGGGGCCTTTCACACCTATTGAACAGTTGTGTGCTGTGTTCACTGCAGTCTCTGCGGAATAACCACACTTAGGCCTTATAACTTTTCAGACTTTCTTTATCAATCTACCAAGATGAAGAAGGCAGGGAGTAAGGCATGTGGTCTTGGCCGTGGAGTTTCTTCAGGGAGAGGACGTGGGGGTTCTGTGGCTGCTGTGGCCCCCAGTGACACAGCATCCACCAGTTTTCCCCGTGAGCGTTCCTTTATGCGCACTTTTGTAGGAGCTCGGAGTACCCCCCTGCTGCGGGAAGAACAAATTGAAGCCGTTGTTGGTTGGATGTCAGCCAATGCATCGACTTCAATTGCTTCCACCTCCTCTCAGGACCACAGCACTGTTGAGCAACCATCTGTCTCTTCACCGCCTGCCAAATTGCCCAGGCAGTCAGAGAGTTCTGTACAGGAGCCAGCTGAGTGTCTGCTTCTGTTCTCAGAATCTATTGGCTTGCAAACAGGGGCCCAGCCAAGCAGCATTCTGTAATGTGAAGAAGAGGGAGTATGCAGTGATGTGCAACAGCTGTGTCTCTCTGAATCTGAAGAGGCGGGTGAGCCAGTGCTGATGGTCAGCACACCGCAGAACGCATCTGATGATGATGAGACTCAGGTGCCAGTTTCTGTTGAGCATGGTGCTGGCCAGACCACCCAACAGCAGCAGGTGTTGGAAGAGGGTAGTGGAGATGATGAGGTCCAAGACCCAACATGGCGTGAGGAACAGGAAGGTGCTGGGAGCAGCTCAGAGGAATCCTAATAATAATAATATTAATTTATATAGCGCCATCATATTACGCATCGCTTTACAGTTTTGCAGTTTAAGAACACAAGTCATAAGTAACTACGTTAACAATACAATAATTTAAGCTAAAGAAGTCGCCCCTGCTCGTGACAGCTTACAATGTACAATGAGGTGGGGGAGTAACAAAGTATAGGTGTTTATATACAATGGTGCATTTACAATGATGGTCCAGCCATCTTAAGGGACTGAGGGATGGAGATAGTGAATGGGCTAGAGACACACACACACATACACACTTACACAGAATACATAGAATGACTTTGATTAGTGAATGTGATAGGCCGCTCTGAACAAATGTGTTTTGAGGGAGCGCCTGAAACCATGCAAATTGTGGATAGTCCTAATTTCTTGGGTTACAGCATTCCAGAGGATTGGCGTAGCGCGGGAGAAGTCTTGGAGTCGGGAGTGGGAGGTACGTATTAGTGCAGAGGTTAGTCGAAAGTCGTTTGCAGAGCGCAGCAGTCGGTTAGGCCGATAGATAGAAATGAGGGAGGAGATGTAGGAGGGGTTCTGCACTGTGGATAGCTTTGTGGCTGAGAACCAGTACTTTGGTTGTAAGCTGGGAGAGGCCTAGAGAAGTGGTTAGTGATAGAAGGAAGATAGAGGAAGACATTGCCCCAACGGTACAAACAGGAGGGAGAGTTAGGCTGCAGACTCGGTTGCCTGTAGCCTCCAGTTTGGCACCTGTTCGGACCAGTTGTCTTCCAAAAGTCAAAACGTGCGCTCCCAGGACTTGCACTGCGTGGTCCTTTTTTCACACACTTGCACATGATATTTGCTATGTCAAATGCAAGCTGTGTAATCAAAAATTAAAAATAGCTAAAAGTGTCAGTCACCTCAATACCACAAATATGTGGAAACATGTGCGGACAAAGCACGTAGTTAAGTTACAAAGACACACTGGAGATGTAGGCCAACCTACAGCAGCACCTACATCTTCAGGTTGTGTTGAAGCCTCTTCATCGAGCTCACACACAGCTGGTTCTGCTTCCTCACAGGATCGCCATGGAAGAACCTCGGCCACTGTTATCCA
This sequence comes from Oophaga sylvatica, assembly GCA_033576555.1. Taxonomy (NCBI): domain Eukaryota; kingdom Metazoa; phylum Chordata; class Amphibia; order Anura; family Dendrobatidae; genus Oophaga; species Oophaga sylvatica. The sequence goes on along the minus strand of JARQOD010010524.1, from coordinate 10,364 downwards.
GAGACAAAGTGTTATTCCACACACAGCAGCAAGTTCCCTGTCATCCTCACACTCCCAGGCCACAAAACAGCCATTGGTAGCACAGGCATGGGATAAAAGACGGCCATACTCCGCAAACCATGCACGAGCACAGGCTCTGAATGCTGGCATTGCAAAACTCCTGTCCCTTGAAATGCTGTCATTCAGGCTGGTGGAGACAGACAGTTTCCGTAACTGAATATCATTGTCAGTCCCACAATACAATGTGCCAAGCCGATTTCATTTCAGCAGGCAAGCCGTCCCTGGTCTGCAAAAGCATGTTGAGGGAAAAATTAAACATGCGCTACTAAACGCCCTCAGTAGCAAGGTCCACCTGACCACCGATGCGTGGACCAGTACCCATTGTTATGATCTGCTACAACCAGTAAGGAAAGAAGGGAATTCTGTCCCTACAATACAACTAAGCTGAATCCCTACGATGTAACGGGGAACCTGATCCTGCGACCAGACCCGCTAAAGTCCTCATCTAGTGTGAACGAAGACCTATAGTTGCGAGGGAGGAATCCCTACAAGATCTAGGGACTGGGAGAAAAGGTGGACACCTCCTAACATAAATTGTAGCATGGATAATTAAACAGAAAAAAAAATACTTTGCGATCCTAACATCAAGCAAAACTGACTGATTAAGGCACCTAAGCACCCGGCTAGCTTAACAGTAGATAATACAATGAAGTCAAGCAAAGCCAGAAGGGCGGAGCCAGACTAAATAGGGAAAAAAGGTCATGTGACCAGCAAACTGAAACAAAACCTAACAAGAGGGTTCTAACACCCATGGCCAGGGACAATACCTTTCCTTCACTGCCCATTGGGTCAATGTTGTGTAGCCGGGTACTGATCTTGCGAGTGGCGCTGTACGTGTTCTGCCAAGTCCAAGGATTGCAGGAATCAAGTCTGTACACATTGACTCCTCCTCCTACTCCAGTTCCTCAGAATCATCGCTGCAGGAGCCGTCACGGTCTACCTCCACATGGACCCGTGAACGTTTACCTGTTGCGACCGATATGAGCACAGCCGTGTCTAAATGTCAACAGGCCATCCTGAAATTAATTTCCATGGGGAATCTTAGCCACACAGCGCAGGAGCTCTGTAATGCCATAAAGCAGGAGAGCGAAGTGTGGTTTTTGGAAGCGAATCTACAGGCAGGCTTGGTAGTGTGTGACAATGGCCGAAATCTGGTGGCAGCTCTGGCCCTTGGCAACCTCACTCACATACCATGTCTGTCATATGTGCTCAACTTGGTCGTGCAGAGTTTTTTGAGGGACTATCCGGATCTTGATTCACTGCTGCACAAGGTCTGCCTAGAGTGCGCTCACTTGCAACGTTCCAGCATGGACAGATCGCTGATTGCAGCTCTGCAACGCAGATTTCGCCTTCATGAACATCGCATCATATGTGACGTACCCACCAGGTGGAATTCCTCGTTACATATGTTGGAGCGGTTGTGTGAGCAGCAGCCAACAGTAATGGAGTATCAGCTGCATCAGGCGCAATCAACTCGCAATTAGCGCCGTTCACACTTCACCACTACTGAGTGGGCCTCTATAATAAAATAATAATAATATTCTTTATATAGCGCCATAATATTCCGCAGTGCTTTACAGTTTAACAGTTTCAAAACACAAGTCATAAGTAACAACGTTAACAATACAATAATAAAAGCAAAATCAGCCGCCCCTGCTGGTGAAAGCTTACAATCTACAATGAGGTGGGGGAATACAAAGTACAGGTGTTTATATACAATGGTGTTTTTACAATGATGGTCCAGCCATTTAAAGGGAGTGAGGGATGCATGGAGATAGTGAATGAGCTACACACACAGACTTACACATAGAATGACTTTGATTAGTGAATGTGATAGGCCACTGTGAACAAATGTGTTTTGAGGGAGCGCCTGAAACCATCCAAATTGCGGATAGTCCTAATTTCTTGGGGTAGAGTATTCCAGAGGATTGGCGCAGCGCGGGAGAAGTCTTGGAGTTGGGAGTGGGAGGTACGGATTAGTGCAGAGTTTAGTCGAAGGTCGTTTGCAGAGTGCAGCAGTCGGTTAGGCCGATAAATATAAATGAGGGAGGAGATGTAGGGGGGTGCTGCACTGTGGAGAGCTTTGTTGGTGAGAACCAGTAATTAGAATTGGATCCTATAATGAATGGGCAGCCAGTGTAATGAGTGACGAAGGACTCTATGAAGGACATCTGCCACGTTTTGCGTGCGTTTGATGAGTCAACGCGGATGGCGAGTGCAGATGATGCACTAGTCAGCCTGACTGTCCCCCTTATCTGCCTGCTTCAAAAAACACTGCAAGCACTAAGGCATGAGGTTTTGGAAGAGGTGGAGGATGAGGAGTCACAAATTCCATCACCTTCTGTACAGTCAGCGCAACGTGGTTCCTCACAAAGGGCTGGAGGACTTTCAAAGTACCATGCTGTATCAATAATTGAACCTCCAGAGTCGCTGTCTATATTTTCATAACCATTCCAAACTTTTAATGTATTTACAAAGCACATAATGTACAGTTTTTGTCTATCCTTTTGTAATGCTATTGTGTTTCCATAAAGTGATGTTACAGAATTATGATACAATGTTTTTAAATTTTGAGTTTTAAATTTTGTAAATTTTTATGTATTTGAAGGACTTTGTGAGGAGGATGAGGAGGAGTCAATGGAGGAGGAAGACATCGCTCCAGAGGGAGGTAGACAATGCTCTAGTCAGTATGCAGACCAAGGGTGGGGTGATACACAGCAGGCAGAGATGACGCCTCTTGCAGGGGACAACGTTTCTTGGCCAGTTGGGAGTCTGCAGCACATGGTTGATTTCATGCTGCAGTGCCTGAGAAACGACCGCCGCATCGAACACATTCACACCACGTCTGATTATTGGGTGTACACCCTCCTAGACCCTCGCTACCGGGACAACTTACAAAGCCTCATCACACCGTTGAACCGGGAGCGTAAAATGCGGAAGTAACAAGACACACTGGTGCAATTCATAATGTTCTCCGTTCCAGCCGAGAGCACTGCTGCTGCTACTGCTTTACAAAGCAGCTCTGTGCGTCGAGGCAGTGGAGACAGCTCTGCAAAAAGAGGGAGCACAAGCAGCGCCTCTGCACAGGGCAAGAACAGTATGTTCCAAATGTGGCGAAGTTTTGTGGCAGCGCCACCAATGTCTACACCATCCGAGACGGCTCCAGTCAGCAGGAGGCAACATTTCAGTAAGATGGTGACAGACTACATGTCTTGCCCTCTCAGTGTACTCCCAGATGGCTCTTCCCCATTCAAGTTTGGTGTCTCTAAGCTGGATACATGGCCAGAGCTTAGCCAGTATGCATTGGAGGTGCTGGCTTGCCCTGCTGCCAGTGTATTATCGGAGCGCGTCTTTACTGCTGCAGGTGGTGTACTAACAGACCGTTGCATGCGACTATCCTCCGATAATGTAGAACGGCTTACTTTTCTGAAAATGAACTAGGCATGGATCTCGCCTGAATTTGCCTGTCCGGTTTCAGATTAACTAACTGGTTGGCAACGTTTTCCATGTCTCCTGTTATGTTCATCTTTCTACCACCTGAACTATACTCCCTGGGCTACAACACTGCCAGTTGCTGCTCAGAAGTGTCGTGTCCACAGACCAATACACAAGCTATAGTGATAGTGGGGTTCAGTAACGCCTGCTGTTTCCCTGCTGTGTGTCTGACAAAAATTAATGCTGCTAACTCCAAATTAAAGTTCAAATTAAAGTTCAAACATCTCATACTAGGCCTCAGCCTACACCCTCCTTGACCCTGGGCTCAGAAGTGTTGGATGCACAGATCAAAACAATCGATGATGTGTTTGTGGGGTTCAGTAACGCCTGCTGTTCCCCTGCTGTGTGTCCGGCAAAAATTACTGCTACCTAGCTACACATGTTGAAAAAAACATGACATGTTAAAGTGGCTAGTGCTACACATAGATATCAGGCTACACCCTTATTTCTAAGCTGTAAACAAGTGAAACATCACATTTAAAACCATTCAATGATTTGTGTTGGTAACAAATCTGTAACTAAATAATTGTGACATATTATGGCAGATATCCACATGTCTAACACAAATGCTAACACAAAAGCATACTTATGCTATAGGGTACTGATGGTGAACCTTCTCACTCCATAACATTGACAAATCCAACTCACATCATGCCTCAAATGCTGCAATGTTGGAAGTGCATAATGTGGGTTGAACTTTGACAACAGCTGCAGTGCGAAGGTTATCCTTCTGTGTTCTTGGCTTTTAAATAAAAGCATACAAGTAAATATAATAATACATTGTTGATTAAGGGACGTTATGTACACCTGTAATATTGTACAAACAATGGATGTAGGACTATTCCTCTTCAACATTACTTATATTTGTGTCATTTGAAAAAATACATATTTTAGTTAAAAATTAAAAACCCATGTTCACTAGCTGTGAAAGGCCCCTTTGTGTACTTCTATAGTGTTTGAAACCAATGTATTGTATACGGATGGAAGCACGTCACAGTAATAGATTTGAATTATTTGAAATAGAATGTAGCAGCACCAATTCGAGAAAAATGTGAAGAATGAGGCAGTGAGACACGCTCAGCAGAGTACAAGCAACAGTGGTTGAAGAACTAACTGGAGCGGGATCTGCACTACAAAAATGAAAACCTCTGACTACAGTAAACAGTGCACACACTGTTCAGTAGCTGTGAAAGGCCCGTTTGTGTACTTCTATATTTTTTGCAACCAATGTATTGTATACGGATGGAAGTACGTCACAGTAATAGATTTGAATTATTTGAAATAGAATGTAGCAGCACCAATTCGAGAAAAATGTGAAGGATGAGGCAGTGAGACACGCTCAGCAGAGTACAAGCAACAGTGGTTGAAGAACTAACTGGAGCGGGATCTGCACTACAAAAATGAAAACCTCTGACTACAGTAAACAGTGCACACAACTGTTCAGTAGCTGTGAAAGGCCCATTTGTGTACTTCTATATTGTTTGCAACCAATGTATTGTATACGGATGGAAGCACGTCACAGTAATAGATTTGAATTATTTGAAATAGAATGTAGCAGCACCAATTCGAGAAAAATGTAAAGGATGAGGCAGTGAGACACGCTCAGCAGAGTACACGCAGCGGTGGTTGAAGTAAGTTGAGCGGGATCTACACTCCTACCAAAAATTTAAACCTCAGACTAGAGTGAACAGTGAACACAACTGTTCAGTTGCTGTGAAAGGCCTTTTGTGGACTTCTATTATGTTTGCAAGCAATGTATTGTTTTTGATGGAAGACGTCACACTAATAGATTTTAGTAAATTGAAATAGAATAAAGCAGCACCAATTTTAGAAAAATGACAAGGATGAGCAGTGACAGACACTCAGCAGAGTTCACGCAGCGGTGGTTGAAGTAAGTGAGCGGGATCTACACTCCTACCAAAAATTTAAACCTCAGACTAGAGTGAACAGTGAACACAACTGTTCAGTTGCTGTGAAAGGCCTTTTTGTGGACTTCTATTATGTTTGCAAGCAATGTATTGTATTTTGATGGAAGAGCGTCACACTAATAGATTTTAGTAAATTGAAAATAGAATAAAGCAGCACCAATTTTAGAAAAATGACAAGGATGAGCCAGTGACAGACACTCAGCAGAGTACACGCATCGGTGGTTGAAGTAAGTGGAGCGGGATCTACACTCTTTCCAAAAATTTAAACCTCAGACTAGAGTGAACAGTGAACACAACTGTTCAGTTGCTGTGAAAGGCCTTTTTGTGGACTTCTATTATGTTTGCAAGCAATGTATTGTATTTTGATGGAAGAGCGTCACACTAATAGATTTTAGTAAATTGAAAATAGAATAAAGCAGCACCAATTTTAGAAAAATGACAAGGATGAGCCAGTGACAGACACTCAGCAGAGTACACGCATCGGTGGTTGAAGTAAGTGGAGCGGGATCTACACTCCTACCAAAAATTTAAACCTCAGACTAGAGTGAACAGTGAACACAACTGTTCAGTTGCTGTGAAAGGCCTTTTTGTGGACTTCTATTATGTTTGCAAGCAATGTATTGTATTTTGATGGAAGAGCGTCACACTAATAGATTTTAGTAAATTGAAAATAGAATAAAGCAGCACCAATTTTAGAAAAATGACAAGGATGAGCCAGTGACAGACACTCAGCAGAGTACACGCAGCAGTGGTTGAAGGAAGTGGAGCGGGATCTACACTCCTACCAAAAATTTAAATCCTCAGACTAGAGTGAACAGTGAACACAACTGTTCAGTTGCTGTGAAAGGCCTTTTTGTGGACTTCTATTATGTTTGCAAGCAATGTATTGTATTTTGATGGAAGAGCGTCACACTAATAGATTTTAGTAAATTGAAAATAGAATAAAGCAGCACCAATTTTAGAAAAATGACAAGGATGAGCCAGTGACAGACACTCAGCAGAGTACACGCAGCGGTGGTTGAAGTAAGTGGAGCGGGATCTACACTCCTACCAAAAATTTAAACCTCAGACTAGAGTGAACAGTGAACACAACTGTTCAGTTGCTGTGAAAGGCCTTTTTGTGGACTTCTATTATGTTTGCAAGCAATGTATTGTATTTTGATGGAAGAGCGTCACACTAATAGATTTTAGTAAATTGAAAATAGAATAAAGCAGCACCAATTTTAGAAAAATGACAAGGATGAGCCAGTGACAGACACTCAGCAGAGTACACGCAGCATTAGTTGAAGAAGTAACTGGAGCATGATCTGCATTTAAAAAAAAAATACCTCACAGACTGCAGTGAACACTGAAACACAACTGTTCACTATCTGTGAAAGGCTCCTTTCTGTACTTCTATAGTGTTTGCAACCAATGTATTGTATACGGATGGAAACGCATCACACTATAATTTCTATTGAATGGAGCAGCTAGAATTACACTAAAGAAAAAAAAAAAGAGTCTGTGAGTGACACGTGCAGATGCCTACAGACAGCGTTGGATGCAGAGCAAACTGCAGCGTCACCTGCACTCTCACACACACACCTTGCACAGAGCTGTTAAAACAACACTGCAAGGCAAAAGGAAGCTTTACACAGCGGTTGGTAAACTAGCCTGACTAAAGCAAAGTACACAAAATTGCAATCTCTAACTGTCCCTCAGAGTCAGCAGAGCAGCGTTCTGTCCCTAACTGAATTCACAGCACAGTGATGCTAAAATGGCGGCGGCGCCTTTTATAGTGCATTCTGACATCATTTCAGCAGCCAATCACAGCCATGCCATTAGTTAAGATGACCGCAGCATTACAGGATGTGCCCACACTTCGTAGGATTCCTCATTGGCTGACTAAAATCACACTGCCTCTCAAAGAATTATGGGAACTTCCGATTCCGGTATACGATATAGGAAAAATATCGGAACTAAGTATCGGAATTCCGATACAGCGAATATCGGCCGATACCCGATACTTGCGGTATCGGAATGCTCAACACTAGTCAAGATCCATTTTTGGATCTGTGACACATCTGGCTTTTCATTTTAAGACTTTTTTTTCTTTCAGGCCATCGGGGGTTAATGTCTGTTTTCTCCCCCATTGGCCTGAAGGTGTAATTGCATTACTGCAGTGTTGCTGGGTCAGCTGATGTAGATGGTGACCACTCCCACCTTCCTTGATAGAGTCACCTGATGCATCAGCTGACTGTTGGTGATACAGGTCCTTCTGGAGACCAACCAAGCAGGAGCAGGATCTTGCTGAGTGCTGTGGTGCTTCAGCTATTACCTTGAACTGGCGACTTTATCCTGCTTTGTGGAGCTTTGCAGAAATCTAAGTGTGGTGTTTTTATTGCCTTTACCCTTTGTTGTTTGTTCCTTTCTTTTGTGTTTCATTAGTGCAGTGGTGTGACTAGTGCTCTCACTGGCCTGCTCCTACCCAGGGATTAGCGCATGGCTTGTGAGGGTTTTAGGTATCCTGCTCAGCGATGGGGTGAAATAACCTGTATAGGGACGATAGGAAGATCATGGCACAGACTTAGGTGAGTGCAGGAGGTGTCAATTTCCCTCGCTCCCTATTGCAGAACTCACCGTTGTTAAAGTTTCCCCAGTGTTCCCTTGTTTGTTGTGTCGTCCATTGACTGACCATTTTTTGGGGTCGAGTCACACTGCTTGGGTCACTTCGCGACAGCAGGTGTACGATGATGTGATTATTCACCAGCAGGTGTCTGTGCAATAAATAAATGCATTTAAAAAAATTACTTACAGTCCCCTCTATTTTTGACAACAAGTGCAGGGCTGCAGCCCTCAGCTGTAAATGTTATCTTGGCTGGTTATCAAAAATATAGGGGTGCCCACAAAATTTTTTTATTTTTTTAAATAATTAATTTTATTAAACAGAGTAATATCCCCCATTTTTGACAATCAGCCATGCTAAAGAAGACAGCTGAGGGCTGGTGTTCTCAAACTGGTAAGGGGCCATGGATATTGACCCCCAGCCTAAAAAAATAGCAGCCCAATGCCACCCCAGAAAAGGAGCATCTTTAGATGCACCAGTTCTGGTTACTTTGTCTAGCTCTTTCCACGTGCCCTGTTGCCGTGGCAAGTGAGGTAATATTTGCGAAGTTGATGTAAACTTTGTAATGTAACCTTTATACCACCGATCAGAACTGCTAGCTCACACACTAGTCATCTGTATGTCAGTGTGGGAACTGAAGTGCTCTGACCAGCATAATTGAACTTTCCGCCAAACAGAGCCAGGATTTCTCACGCTGTCATACAGATGACAATGTGGGAAACAGGTGATGTTCAGGCCTGTTTTTTATAAAATCGGAAAAAATCTGTAACATTCTGTAAAAAGTGCGGAAAAATATTTTTGTTGCCGCTAAAGTTTTTTCCGAACTTTGGCTATGATAACGGTGGTGTGTCATGAGCGTGGGGCACATGTTTGATGGGGGGTAGGGGTTTGCAGAGCTCAGAGGCGATGCGTGCTTGTGAACTGTAATTTTTTTTTTCTAAATTTCGGTGTGCACATTGCAGCTAGCCAATCAGGGCGCAGGAAATATCCACAATGTCCTGACACAGCAGCTTGTTTCATTGGCTGTTGAAATCACGTGTCCCTCTCCATATAAAGAGTGGACATCTTGTTAAAGCCCCATTTTGACACTGTAACAGTGCAGAGAGGCTGCTTCTAACGCTGGCAGTGTTAGCAGCTAGATTTTAGATAGCTAGCAAGGCGGTTGTTTCTTAGTCAATATAGTTTAGCTAGGTAGTGTCCAGTGTGGCTGTGAAATCGACCTTCCAGCATTTTTTTTTACCATTACTGTGATCCACAGACAAAGCCAACAAAGTACATTTCATGCAAGTGGGTTGTGCTCTGCTGCTATTCTGCTCCATGAACGACTATACCAGTCTAAATCTTATAGTGTTCTAAAAAATATTTTTTGACTAGCTAAATGTGAAACAGCATGCCATATCACACCTTGTCATTTAGTGGTGTTGTTGTTCTGGGATTTGAGCGGTTGTGCAATGAAAAAATACTTTTGGAGGGCATTTGCTACTGTGATTCACAATGCCATATCTCACCTTGCCATTTAGTGGCGGTGAAATTCCACAATCTGCATAGCTCATGCACATTAAAAAAAATTATATTTTTTACTGTTGGTAAACATGATACAGCCCGCCATATCCCATGTAGTAATTTTGTGATGGTAATATGAAGCTGTCTGCAGACCTCAAGCATATTAAAAAAAGTAGTTTTTCTGTTGCTAAAAGTGATACAGCCTGCCATATGCCATGTTGTAATTTTGTGGGGTTGAAATTCACCTGTTTGCGGACCTCATGCACAAAAAAAAAAAAAATTCTGTTGCCAAACGTGATACAGCCCGCCATATTCCACATTGTAATTTGGTTGGCGGTGAAATTGTTGTCTGTGTAAAGGTGTTGCACATAAAAAATTAAAAACTGAGGGGTTTTTACAAATGTTATACAGCAGGCTAAATCTGATTTTGAAATTAGAGCATATCTTCTAGGTTATACCGTCGTCACCCACACTAAAAAAAAAAATCAGTTACTAATGTCATACAGCTGGGGACATCTCATTTTCAAATTGTTTGTATCATCTAGTCTATGTTATAGAGGTCTCATCCACAGGCCCAAAAAATGCCTTTGATTACCAATGTCATACAGTAGGAGACATCTGACTTTCAAATTGTTTGTAGCTACTAGACGAAAAACATTTTGTGTGTTACTAATGTCCAACAGTAAGGGAGATCTCACTTGAAATTGTTTGCAGTATTTAGTCTATGTTATACAGGCCTCATCCACAGGCCCAAAAATATTTCTTGTGTTACT
>JARQOD010010523.1:0-27016 GCA_033576555.1 Oophaga sylvatica | reverse complement strand
CAAACAGCTATTGAATCAAATACAAAAAGAGCTTGAAGTCTTAAATATGAGTGCAAAAATGCAAAAATAGACTCCAAAAACATTGAAATCTTGAAATTGGAAATAGCCTGAGTCTGGTAACCACATACACTGTGTTCCAAATTATTATGCAAATGCTATTTCTCTCTGATTTTACTAAATAGTAGATGCAAAAGAATAAGTATAATGCTCAAATCATCAACCATTGAAGTATAAGGCCTCTTTCACACTTCCGGCGGGCGCCTCACGGCGCCCCCAGCATTTTGCCACAGCGCCGCATCAGAAAACCTGATGCACCGCCGGCGGCCGCATGCGTTTTTTTGCCGGATGGTTTCTGATGCTTGGAGACATCAGAAACCATCCGGCAAAAACAAAAAACGTTACATGCAGCGTTTTGTCCGGCCGCCGCAATGTACATTTGCGCCGCATCCGGACAAAACCGCATGCAACGCATTGACATGCGGCGCCATCCGGCGCTAATGCATGTCAATGCGAAAAAAGCCGCATGCGGCGCATCAGGTTTTCTGATGCGGCGCTGCGGCAAAATGCCGGGGGCGCCACAAGGCGCCCGCCGGATGTGTGAAACCAGCCTAAATCACATTTTATTGGACAAACCTACCAATGATATTACATTCCACACATACACAGATCTTTAGTAAAAGTATTTCTAAAGTCCATTTATGATATGTAAATGAGGGATTTGACTAGTCGGGGGGGTGTTAGTATCCCCACACTAGTAAGCCCACTTACGGCCCACTTGGGCACACTAACACCCCCTCGACTAGTCAAATCCCTCATTTACATATCATAAAAGGACTTTAAAAATACTTTTTCTAAAGATCTGTTTATGTGTGTGATGTAATAACGGGACAGTTAGGCAAGGTATTTAGCTATGTAGATACAACTGTTGGTGGTTCTGGGGGCACGGGGATCCTGGCAGGTTCCTTTTAAAGTGTAATGAAAACAGGAAACTGTAACGGTATCACTTACAAAGCCACATTTTGGGGTCTTTTCTGTCAGCTCTAGGCCATGTCTGATTTTTTGCATAATTTACATTCCATTTAGACCCAAGAATTCATCCACAAACAAAAGGTCTCTATTTATAGTGTGTCTGCCAGTGCATCCTGCAGCGAAAGTATTGTTCACTTTACAGTGAGCTTTACGACTTCCTTAAAAACAATATAGACTTTTGCATGCAATTCGCTTTAGAAAGAGGAACGTTATTATATCATTTTACTGCACTATGTAATCATGGCAAAATAAGTGAAAATAAAATTCCAAAACATGAAAAGATTTCAGTAGATTGTGGGATTTGACCACATAACATACATGAACATTACTGTTTTTTGCTAAGCTATACTTCATTTATGAAAAAATGTTTTGATGTTACTGCGTTATGGTACTCTGACCTTAATAGAGATGTCCCATCACAGATATTTGTGTCATATTTCTGGATTTAAATTGAGACACAGATATATACAAAAAAGTAGTTCACTTTTAGTGCATACTGGTACCTTAAATGGACATTGCTGTAGATTCACAGGAGAATCTCTTACATGCTGAGACACTGCAAGGAGTAATAACAAGTACGGTACCAGTATTCACTGAACGTAAATTACATTTTTGTATATATCCTTCCTGGACTGTATTTGTGCACTTTATTGGATAAAAATATTTGTATTTGAAGAATACATTTGTTGGGTGTTTCAATTTATATGAGATTTTTAGAGAGTGTGAGACCACCCTGACAGGGCTTCATTGTTGTTGACTGTAGTTAAATTTTTCTGGACATGACACAGCATTTACACTACATATGAACATGGTCTCAGCATTATATTTTTATTACATTTTATATAGGTTTAATTGAGAAAAATATAAATCGCCATTTTTTATGTCATTTATAGGGATGAGCGAGTAACAAGTATAATGGGAGCCAATGGAAAGCCAAGCATTTTTCCGGAAGAACCTACAAAGTGGTCTGGGGGGCAGTGAAAATGTTTAAATGGATGGGAAAACTGCTAAATGGAAAGAGATATTCATGGGGAAGACCCCTGGATGCATCTCTGACTCCCAGATCGCTGATGAGAACAAAGGTGTCACACTTTTACTTCACTTTAAGGAGTGACAATAAAACATTATAAACCGACAAGAAATTGCATTTTACAGGGAAAAAATAAGTTAAGAAACTTTTTTTTTCCTGTATAATGACTTGTATATAAGGCAAAATTTAAAAAGGATATAAAAAAAATATATAATTTAAGTTATCCAAAATACAGGGTGGGCCATTTATCACCAACCATTCCCATTGTATTTAGGTGTATCCTGCAGATTTTTTAAAATTAAAAAATAGTAAATTTCAGTGTAATTTATGAAGGAAGCAAGAACTGTCAAAAGTAAGGAACTCAGATACACCCTGTATTAGACATAAAGGACGACCTCATACACATTCTGTGCAAACTGTCATGTATTGGTACTCCTAGACTACTAAAAGCTATGCACTTTTGAGGATTAAATACCAAGGAAATGTACTCCTAACCACGGAATAGTCTATGGTTGAGCAATACTGTATAATATCAATAAGGGTATGTGCACATGTTGAGTCAAATTTTTACACCATTTATGCAGGAAAAATGCAGCTTTAACCACTTAGTGACAGACCCAATTTGGTCCTTAATGACCAAGCCAATTTTTACAATTCTGACCACTGTCACTTTTTGAGGTTATAGCTCTGGAACGCTTCAACATATCCCTCTGATTCTGAGATTGTTTTTTCGTGACATATTGTACTTCTTGTTAGTGGTAAAATTTATTCAATATAACTTGCGTTTATTTATGAAAAAACGGAAATTTGGCAAAAATTTTGAAAATTTTGCAATTTTCAAACTTTTAATTTTTGTACTCTTAAATCAGAGAGTGGTGTCACACAAAATAGCTAATAAAGAACATTTCCCACAAGTCTACTTTACATCAGCACAATTTTGGAAACACTAATTTTTTTTTTACCACTGTGCCTTCCTGGCCTCTACTCTTTGGTTGGGCCAGGAAGCTTGCCTCCTGCCACTAGCGTTGTCTGATCAGAATTTTTTCAACATATTTTCCACAATGGCCTTCTGGAATAGCAACATTTTAGAAGACCACCCTGCCTCTTTTTTGGCCAAGATGAATGTAACGCCTCCTTGGAGTGTCCTAATGTGGGATCACTAGTGTCATGTATAGTGTACAGTTCCTATAGCGTCTTGTGCTTGGGTGCGAGGAAAACACAGGAGACATAGGTTGAAATGAAATGACTTGTATTACTTCATACAAGCATGCTGAAAAGTTCACACAGTTTGCAGGAACAGCGACAGGAGACACAGCAGGCCAGAGTAACTTCAAGCACTACAATAAATCTCCAAAGCAGGTTCAGGATCTCTTCTCTGTACCGTAATTCCTCTGCAAACATGGATTCACCAAACAGCAGGTTTCCAGAGTCCAAAAGTGTTCCAAGGTTCCTCAGTAGGGAATAGCTGGAGTACAAGTCCAAGGTTTCCAGGAGTCAGGTCACAGACTGACTGAGGCTTGATTCAGGAGCACTGATTGTTCAGCTGAGGCTGCTTAAGAAGCAAGAGGGAAGAATCAGGGCGGGAACATGAAAACTGGAAACTCCATATTAACTGAGGGCAAGAGCTGCAGAAAGACAGAAAGCAAAATGGCCGACGGAAAACTGAGTTTCAAGGAACATGTCAACAGAGACAAAGAACCTTACATTACTCCCCCTTAGGGACAACCTCCGGATGACCTCAGACCAGGCTTGTCAGGGTACCTCTGATGAAACTGGCGGAGCAGGCGAGGAGCATTTACATTATTGACTGGTTCCCATGAGTTGTCCTCCACTGGGTAGCCCTGCCATTTAATCAAATATTGCAACTGATTTCTGTACAACCTGGAATCTAGAATCCTTTCCACCATAAATTCTTCCTGACCATCGACCAGCACTGGGTCAGGGCAAGGAGAAGAACGTCCAGGAAACGTATTGGGTGTTGCAGCCTTTAGTAGGGATACATGAAAGACAGGGTGGATTCTCATAGTTCTGGGCAGTTGAAGACGACAAGCAACAGCACTTATAATCTTATTGATCTTATAAGGTCCAATGTACTTATGTCCCAATTTAGACAATGGAATCTTTAATTTAAGATTTCTGGTTGACAGCCAGACCAAATCTCCTACCTTGAAAGCTGGTGCAGGTTTACGAAATTTATCTGCTGCTTTCTTGTACCTTTCCTGAGCCAATTCTAGATTTTCCTTTAGAAGATCCATATTCTTTTGTAAAGAAGTGATTTTTTCAGCCAGTGCCGGCAAGGGCGTATCTATGGGAAATCGAGGAAGAATGTTAGGATGATAACCTAGATTGGAGTAAAAGGAGACTGCTTAGTGGAGGCGCTCTGAGAGTTGTTATAAGAGAACTCAGCCAGTGGAAGTAGATCCACCCAATCATCCTGTAGGTGGCAGATAAAACAGCGGAGATACTGCTCCAGGGTCTGATTGGTTCTTTCTGTCTGTCCATTAGTCTGGGGATGAAAAGCAGAAGAAAGGTTTACTTTAATGTCCAATGCTGCACAGAAATTTTGCCAAAACCTTGAAGTGAATTGCACCCCTCGATCCGAAATGACCTCATCCGGTACTCCATGTAAGCGAAACACATTCTTAATCATCAAGTCTGATGTCTGTTTTGCAGTGGGTAAGCCGACACAAGGGATAAAATGAGCTGCCTTTGTTAGACGGTCAACCACCACTAGAATGGTGTTCTTCCCTTGAGAGGTTGGTAACTCCACAATGAAGTCCATAGAAATGGATCCCCACGGGCGGGACGGGGTGGGAAGAGGTTGCAACAGACCAGTTGGTGAGGAGCGAGGTGTTTTGCATCTTGCACAGACTTCACATGAAGTGACATAGTTTAAGACATCTTTCCTGTAAGTGGGCCACCAAAAGAAACGAGAAAGAAATTCTTGTGTCTTTAGAATTCCCCTATGCCCGGCTATCTTGGAATCGTGGATGAGTTGCAGTACTCTCAATCTGACTGTTTCAGGTATATACAGACGTTGTCCCTGAATCCACACACCATTCTTAAAGACAAGACTTACGTCCCTTGGGGGTTGAGCCAACAAAGAATCCGCATGGTATGCTTCCTTGATGTCCTTAAGTAGGTCTTGATTATGAATCACTCCCAGGAATCTAGAGTCAGGAAGAATAGTCTTAGGAGGAGTAAGTGGACGTGTCTCTGCTGAATGAATCCTAGAGAGTGCATCAGCCTTTCCATTGCGCGATCCTGGTCTATAAGAAATGACAAAATTAAATTGGTTTAGGAAAAGATTCCAGCGAGCCTGGCGAGGAGTCAGGCACTTAGCCGACCTGATAAATTCAAGGTTACGATGGTCTGTCAGGACGACTATTTGCTGTGCAGCTCCCTGAAGAAGGTGTCTCCATTCCTTGAAGGCGGCAATAATGGCCAACAATTCTCTATTGCCCACATCGTAGTTCCTCTCAGTCGAAGACAACTGCTGGGAAAAGAAGGCACAGGGATGCAAGACATTCTTCTCACCTGTTCTCTGAGAGAGTATAGCTCCAACGGCACAGTCTGAAGCATCCACCTCTATTATGAAGGCAAGCTCGGGGTTGGGATGTACTAAGATAGATAAATTTATCCTTTAAACAGGAAAATGATTCCTGAGCTTGCGGGGTCCAGGAGAACCTAGACTGTTTCCGGGTAAGTTGGGTGATAGGTGACACTACCTCAGAAAAATTCTTAATGAAACGTGTATAGAAGTTGGCAAACCCGATGAAACGCTGCACCTCCTTCACATTTCTAGGAATTGGCCAATCCTTGATGGCTTGGGTCTTGCTTCCATCCATACTAATCCCTTGCGTAGATAGTACATACCCCAGAAATTGAATTTCGGTCCTATGGAATTCACATTTTTCAAGTTTGGTGTAGAGATGGTTTTGTCTTAGGCTATGGTTCCACGTCCGGAACCATAGCGCTTTTGACGGAGCGGAAATTCCGCTCCGTCTAAGCCCGCCCCCTTTCTGACGCGCGATCTTTCCGGAGGTGTTCAGGTCTACATAGCCCTGTGTAATATTCTGTACACGAGGACATGCTGCGGTCTGAAAGACGCGCCGCATGTCCGTTTACGCAGTTTGCCACCTGCGTATTGTTACGCATAGTGGAGACGGGATTTCTTGAAATCCCCTCCACTATGCTGTAACATCTGGACGCTGCGTGTTTGGCGCTGCGCCAGCGCACAGCGCCAAACACGCAGCGTTTCCTGACCGTGGAAATCACCTAAGGCGTTCTAACCATTCTCACATGTCCATGATGTTCCTCTGTGGAGTTAGAAAAAATTAGAATATCATCCAGATAAATTACCACAAATGTATCTAGGAGATCCCTGAAGATATCATTCACGAATAGAGTTGAGCGATACTTTCCGATATCCAAAAGTATCGGAATCGGAATGGTATCGCCGATACCCAAAAAATATCGGCGATACCCGATACCGATACTGGAAATCCAATGTAAGTCTATGGGAACAAAATATCGGAATTAAAAAAAACCCATTCTTGCCTTGTTGGTTAATTGTACATGAAGGAAAACAACAAAGAGTAATGTAGAATGTATTGGGGAAGGTTGAGGAGACATTAAAGGCATAGATGTTTAACCCAATCAAATGGAATAGCATAAATATTTTTTTTTTAAAGATGTTCGGATTGACGAAGAAATTGACAATGTTGTTAACGTTTTTTCTATTTTGGCAAATATGTATATTTCACAACTTCCATGCTCTTCACCTTTTTAACTTTTGACACACTTTCTCCTTCATAATCTTCAGCAGCATCATCTTTTTCATCAAATTATTCTTCATCTTCACCTTCTTTATCTTCTTCTTAAACTTCTTGCTATTCATCTTTTTGTTAACATTACTCATATTCTTCTTATTAAACTATTATTCTTATTCATATTGTACTTCATCTTCTTCATCATATTCTTATTTGTGACAGAGAATCCTGTACTTGTAATCTGTCAAAGTATGAATTTTTCATCCTTCCGTTCTTGCTGTCACAAAAGATTTAAATTACAACAGTATTTGTCCGTGTTCAGTTTAGCCTGCAGCAGCAGGCATTTTCCAGGGGCACCACGAGGAGGAACGGACTCACCCCCATACACTGCTTAGTCTTCTTCTGCTTATAATTTAGAGCATATATTTTGCTCTTCATTTTGGTCTTATACTTCATGTTCTTCTGCTTTTTGATCTTCTGCTTATTGTTCTTAAGTCTCTTGTTCTGTATCTTGTAGTTTGTCTTAACCTTCTTAGTCCTGTTTGGTAATCTTTTATTTCTTCTTTGTGATGGTGTTTAGGCTGGTTGGCTTGATGCTCGTCGTCCTTGTGGTCGTCATCTTCTTCAGGGTGGTCATCAGGGTCGTCGTCTTAATTGTTGGAGATCCAGAGTGATTACCCAAAAAGCATTGAAAAAATCTTCAATTTGTAAATGTAGCAGAAGGTACAAGAGTCAATGCAAGTAACGAGGACCAGCTGACTGTGCTGGAACCCGGAGGGGCAGCAGAAGGAAAAGAGCCAATGGCACAACCGAGGACCAGCTGACGTTACTGGGACACGGTTACTAAGCAGGAGGTACCTGTGCTCCAAAGCACTACCAAGGACCAGCAGACGTTGCTGGAACTCGGATACCAAGATGGAGGCACCTAGGCCAAAGGCACTGCGGAGAACCAGCTGACGGTACTGGAACCCGGACGGGTAGCAGAAGGTACAAGAGCCAATGCAAGTAACGAGGACCAGCTGACTGTGCTGGAACCCGGAGGGGCAGCAGAAGGAAAAGAGCCAATGGCACAACCGAGGACCAGCTGACGTTACTGGGACACGGTTACTAAGCAGGAGGTACCTGTGCTCCAAAGCACTACCAAGGACCAGCAGACGTTGCTGGAACTCGGATACCGAGATGGAGGCACCTAGGCCAAAGGCACTGCGGAGAACCAGCTGACGGTACTGGAACCCGGACGGGTAGCAGAAGGTACAAGAGCCAATGCAAGTAACGAGGACCAGCTGACTGTGCTGGAACCCGGAGGGGCAGCAGAAGGAAAAGAGCCAATGGCACAACCGAGGACCAGCTGACGTTACTGGGACACGGTTACTAAGCAGGAGGTACCTGTGCTCCAAAGCACTACCAAGGACCAGCAGACGTTGCTGGAACTCGGATACCAAGATGGAGGCACCTAGGCCAAAGGCACTGCGGAGAACCAG
Source organism: Oophaga sylvatica (assembly GCA_033576555.1). Lineage (NCBI taxonomy): Eukaryota > Metazoa > Chordata > Amphibia > Anura > Dendrobatidae > Oophaga > Oophaga sylvatica. The sequence continues at coordinate 18,704 of JARQOD010010523.1, read as the reverse complement.
CTGACGGTACTGGAACCCGGACGGGTAGCAGAAGGTACCCATGTAAATTTAAGTTGACAGGCCGCGAGCCGGCCGCAGTTACCGAATCCCACAGTACTACAGTGGGTGATTGTCCTATTGTCACAACGGAAACAGCCTTTATTTGCATATCCCGCAGCACACATAGGAAGCACCTAAACTCCAAGCACCATAGAGTCGGCTAACCCGACCGCAACACGACAGGACAACTTATTGGAGGCTAAGTGACGTTTACACTGACAGGAAACAGATGGCGTGCTGTAACCAGTCTGGGCAGGAGTGAGTACCCGTGCCAATGACACTTCCGAGCAACAACTGGCGGTGTTGAAGCCCAGGGATGAGAAGACAACAGGGTGGAGGCAGCATGACTTTTTGCCGTTCACACAGCAGGGGAACAGCTGACATTACTGAACCCCAGTAACACAGGAGCGAGTGTTGACTGTGCTAACAGCACTTCCGAGCAACAACTGGCGGTGTTGTAGCCCAGGGATGAGAAGAGAACATGGTGGAGGCAGCAGGACTTTTTGCCGTTCACACAGCAGGGGAACAGCTGACATTACTGAACCCCAGTAACACAGGAGCAAGTGTTGACTGTGCTAACAGCACTTCCGAGCAACAACTGGCGGTGTTGTAGCCCAGGAATGAGAAGAGAACATGGTGGAGGCAGCAGGACCTTTTGCCGTTCACACAGCAGGGGAACAGCTGACATTACTGAACCCCAGTAACACAGGAGCAAGTGTTCACTGTGCTAACAGCACTTCCGAGCAACAACTGGCGGTGTTGTAGCCCAGGAATGAGAAGAGAACATGGTGGAGGCAGCAGGACTTTTTGCCGTTCACACAGCAGGGGAACAGCTGACATTACTGAACCCCAGTAACACAGGAGCAAGTGTTGACTGTGCTAACAGCACTTCCGAGCAACAACTGGCGGTGTTGTAGCCCAGGGATGAGAAGAGATCATGGTGGAGGCAGCAGGACTTTTTGCCGTTCACACAGCAGGGGAACAGCTGACATTACTGAACCCCAGTAACACAGGAGCAAGTGTTGACTGTGCTAACAGCACTTCCGAGCAACAACTGGCGGTGTTGTAGCCCAGGGATGAGAAGAGAACATGGTGGAGGCAGCAGGACTTTTTGCCGTTCACACAGCAGGGGAACAGCTGACATTACTGAACCCCAGTAACACAGGAGAAGTGTTGACTGTGCTAACAGCACTTCCGAGCAACAACTGGCGGTGTTGTAGCCCAGGGATGAGAAGAGAACATGGTGGAGGCAGCAGGACTTTTTGCCGTTCACACAGCAGGGGAACAGCTGACATTACTGAACCCCAGTAACACAGGAGCAAGTGTTGACTGTGCTAACAGCACTTCCGAGCAACAACTGGCGGTGTTGTAGCCCAGGGATGAGAAGAGAACATGGTGGAGGCAGCAGGACTTTTTGCCGTTCACACAGCAGGGGAACAGCTGAAATTACTGAACCCCAGCAACACAGGAGCAAGTGTTGACTGTGCTAACAGCACTTCCGAGCAACACCTGGCGGTGTTGTAGCCCAGGGATGAGAAGAGAACATGGCGGAGGCAGCAGGACTTTTTGCCGTTCACACAGCAGGGGAACAGCTGACATTACTGAACCCCAGTAACACAGGAGCAAGTGTTGACTGTGCTAACAGCACTTCCGAGCAACAACTGGCGGTGTTGTAGCCCAGGGATGAGAAGAGAACATGGTGGAGTCAGCAGGACTTTTTGCCGTTCACACAGCAGGGGAACAGCTGACATTACTGAACCCCAGTAACACAGGAGCAAGTGTTCACTGTGCTAACAGCACTTCCGAGCAACAACTGGCGGTGTTGTAGTCCAGGGATGAGAAGAGAACATGGTGGAGGCAGCAGGACTTTTTGCCGTTCACACAGCAGGGGAACAGCTGACATTACTGAACCTCAGTAACACAGGAGCAAGTGTTCACTGCGCTAACAGCACTTCCGAGCAACAACTGGCGGTGTTGGAGCCCAGGGTCAAGGAGGATGTTTAAATACTATATCAAGTATTTTCCTTGTTACGTGTCAATTAAAAATGTCTATACTCCAAACAAGAGAAATATAACCTTTAGTACCATAAGATGATGATTTTACTTAAAAAAATATATGTAAATTAATAATTTACAAACATAAACGCATACATTAACATGTTGAAAAGCAATGCAAACCACAATTAAAATAGGTTAAATAATCTGCTATACGGTTTAAAATAAAAGCATACAAGTACATATCAGAATCCATTAATGATGGCTAAGTAACAGTATGTACACCATTTTTATTGTGTAGACAATGAATGGCTGACTTAAAAACATAATCAGCATTACAAGTTATCTTTGACATTATAAAACTTTACATTTGGTGAATAATATCACTAAAAAATTTTTAGAAATATCTAAAATTTCCATCATGTAATACTGATAATATGTGCCAATCATTTATATTAACAAACAAAAAATTTAAAAAGTGCATAGTGCAGAGTGAAAACAGATATTTATGCCTGACTGTGGACTTGCAAGCATGACAACGGATAGATAAGGTATATATAGATGAGACTGCATAGCCACAGATGGTGAATGGCGATGTAATACTGTACCTCAATAAAGTGTGCGTTACTACTACATCCTTTTTTTTATATAGCTTTATAAAAGGTTACGTGCATGTATGGTTGCGCCTTTGTTTGGACGCACAGACTGGCTTCCTGCTGTGACGCGTTGGGTATTGGAGCATCTGTACGTCTTATGACGCAGACTAACATTCACGGTGCGCATCGTTCATCATCGCAAGCGTACCGACAACACAAAGGCGTTGTCATGACTGCTTTACTCAGTAAACATGCACCTATGATGAAACATACACGCATGTGCCCTATTACATAACAAGCTACAAGAAAAACGAGTGTGAGGTGTGACACAGCTGTTTTGTTAAGGTACAGTATTATATCGACATTGTACAGGTGTCGCTATTCAGTCTGATAAATAGATATCATTCACCTATTCTATCAGTTGTCGTTCTTTCAGCACCACTTACAGGTATATATTTTGCTATTGTGACTATGCACTATTGACTTTACCAAGGTAATGCATGATTTTTGTTAGCGATTATCATGTTTACATGAAGGACCTTTATGATATGGGCTGTTAACTTTCTAATTAAATATGTATTTTTTAAAATGATACAAATATAAGTAATGTTGAAGAGGACTATTCCTACATGCATTGTTTGCACAATATTACAGGTGTACATCACGTCCCTTAATCAACATTGGATTATTATATTTACTTGTATGCTTTTATTTAAAAGGCAAGAACACTGAAGTATAACCTTCGCACTGCAGCAGTTGTCAAAGTTCAACCCACATTATGCACTTCCAACATTGCAGAATTTGAGTCATGATGTGAGTTGGATTTGTCTAAGCTATGGAGTGACAAGGTTGACCATCAGTATCCTATAGCATAAGTAGGCTTTTGTGTTTGCATTTGTTTTCGACATGTGCATATCTGTAATAATATGTCACAATTATTTTGTAACAGATTTGTGACAAAGACTAATCATTTTATGGTTTTAAAGTTGACATTTCAAATGTTTACAGCTTAGAAATCAGGGTGTAGCCTCATATCTATGTGTAGCACTAGACACTTTGACATGTCATGTTTTTTTCACCATGATTAGGTAGCTAGCAGTAATTTTTGCTGGACACACAGCAGGGGAACAGCAGGCGTTACTGAACCCCACAAACACATCAGCGATTGTTTTCATCTGTGCATCTAACACTTCTGAGCAGCAACTGGCGGTGTTGAAGCCCAGGGTCAAGGAGGGTGTAGGCAGAGGCCTAGTATGAGATGTTTGAAGTTGAAGTTGTAGTTAGCAGCAGTAATTTTTGCCAGACACACAGCAGGGGAACAGCAGGCGTTACTGAACCCCACAAACACATCAGCGATTGTTTTCATCTGTGCATCTAACACTTCTGAGCAGCAACTGGCGGTGTTGAAGCCCAGGGTCAAGGAGGGTGTAGGCAGAGGCCTAGTATGAGATGTTTGAAGTTGAAGTTGTAGTTAGCAGCAGTAATTTTTGCCAGACACACAGCAGGGGAACAGCAGGCGTTACTGAACCCCACAAACACATCAGCGATTGTTTTCATCTGTGCATCTAACACTTCTGAGCAGCAACTGGCGGTGTTGAAGCCCAGGGTCAAGGAGGGTGTAGGCAGAGGCCTAGTATGAGATGTTTGAAGTTGAAGTTGTAGTTAGCAGCAGTAATTTTTGCCAGACACACAGCAGGGGAACAGCAGGCGTTACTGAACCCCACAAACACATCAGCGATTGTTTTCATCTGTGCATCTAACACTTCTGAGCAGCAACTGGCGGTGTTGAAGCCCAGGGTCAAGGAGGGTGTAGGCAGAGGCCTAGTATGAGATGTTTGAAGTTGAAGTTAGTTAGCAGCAGTAATTTTTGCCAGACACACAGCAGGGGAACAGCAGGCGTTACTGAACCCCACAAACACATCAGCGATTGTTTTCATCTGTGCATCTAACACTTCTGAGCAGCAACTGGCGGTGTTGAAGCCCAGGGTCAAGGAGGGTGTAGGCAAGGCCTAGTATGAGATGCTTGAAGTTGAAGTTGTAGTTACAGCAGTAATTTTTGCCAGACACACAGCAGGGGAACAGCAGGCGTTACTGAACCCCACAAACACATCAGCGATTGTTTTCATCTGTGCATCTAACACTTCTGAGCAGCAACTGGCGGTGTTGAAGCCCAGGGTCAAGGAGGGTGTAGGCAGAGGCCTAGCATGAGATGTTTGAAGTTGAAGTTGTAGTTAGCAGCAGTAATTTTTGCCAGACACACAGCAGGGGAACAGCAGGCGTTACTGAACCCCACAAACACATCAGCGATTGTTTTCATCTGTGCATCTAACACTTCTGAGCAGCAACTGGCGGTGTTGAAGCCCAGGGTCAAGGAGGGTGTAGGCATAAAATATTGAGTTATTGCCTTGTTACGTGCAAATGTATGTACTTCAAACAAGAATAAATGAAGTTTTACTAGGACAATAAAATGATGAATTTCAATTCCAAGAATAGAAAAATATTTATACTTGAGAGTCCTCTGTGGTTGATACCGTTTAATGGCTAACTGAAAATATGGTAACAAATTCCAAGCTTTCGAGACTACTCAGGTCTCTTCATCAGGCTAAGACTAAAACAAAAAATGAAGAATCACATATTTCTACACACAACAGGACACAGGAATAGGTAAGACAAGTGAGGGAGGGACAAGTGAGGGGAGACCGGCCAAAAAATGAGAACAAGGATGAATTATCAGCGCCACACAATAAGAGAAAAAATAATGGATTTACCTGTGGCAAAATAATTTTGTATGCCCGGTCATAGCATGATGGATATGGAATTACTGGTATTAAAATATAACTTCAAATATGAGAAAGATACAAAGGTTTCAGAATATAAGCTCATCATGACCTTTGACACTGTTAGTGATGGAATGAATAGATCACATGGATTTATGTCATTCTATATCAATTAAGGAATCTGCGTCTCTGCCCTTCCAGGGGCATGAAAACACAAAACCAGACCCCAATCAGAGGGCAATAAAACTTTCTATCCTTATCTAGGAACTGTTCCAATATTTATGTTCATCCCTCTGTGATAATGAGAGTTCTGCTACACGTGACTTACTTGTCTTACCTATTTCACTATTCCTGTGTCCTGTTGTGTATAGAAATATGTGATGCTTCATTTTTTGTTTTAGTCTTTGCCTGATGAAGAGACGTGAGTAGCCTCGAAAGCTTGCAATTTGTTACCATCTTTTCAGTTATCCATTAAAAGGTAACAACCACTGCGGACTCTCAAGTCTAAATATTTTTCTATCTACTGGCTAACACGGTACGAAGATACACATGTTTCCTAACTTCAAGAATAAAAATAAAGACACTGCAAATATAAACGCATATATGCACATGCCAACAAGAAATGGAACAACACACCACCCAAAAAATTGGTTACAAAATATAGTGTTGTAAATTTAAGAATAAAAGTCCATTTTTGTATTTATGAATAATGCTTAAGGAACGCTATGTTAAACCATAACATAGTGAAGACAATGGATTTTGTAATAGTCACTCATCATCATCATCATTGCAATTTAGATGTGACAGTCACAGACATTTCAATTATTTAAGTTAATAAAATCGTTACTTTGTACAGCATGTATGACATGTCCAGCATGGACTCATCAATGTGATGACACAATAATGTACGATAAAAAATAACCATTTAAAAAAACATAATGCATTGTCACAATTTAAGTGTGTGCCTGCAAGTGTAGGTGAAACAAAGGCTACGGATAGCAAAGGTATATTCTATGTCTGTATCAGACAGTGGACAGCCTCTGATGGGTAATGGCGATGTTATACTGTACGTCAATAAAGTCTGCGGCTGCAATCATGCATTTTTTGCTTGTACAGTGTTGAAGAGGGTAAAAGCATGTCTGGTTGCGCAAGGCTTTATCCGTCAACACTACCTTCCTACTGTCACGCGTAGGGTAGGGTAGCGTGTGTCAATTAGATGACTCTATAAAATGTGACGTTACGCAGTGTTATTGCGCCCTAGGGACGCCAAAAATACGACAGCAGTAATCATTTACTGTCTAATACTCCCCCTATGACCAACAAAAAAAGAACGTTCCCTCTTTAACAATCTACAAGACTAACAAGCATAATGGTTGACGCTGACTTTTTTGAGGTACAGTATTACATCGACATTGTCCATGAGTAACTATGCACTGTGATACCTATATACCATTATTAATTTATATCTGTTGTGGTTGTTTCAACAGCACTTGCAGGTATAACTACCTATTGTCAGTATGCATGATGCACTTTCTAGATGTAATAATTTATTATTGCACATTATTACCAGGTTTACATGCTGGCCATTTCATATATGGTGTGTGAAGTTACAGTTGGCATCAGTATGTGTATTGTGAGACAGTGAGTGAATATGTGATGAATGGGGTGTACATTTCACCTAGGTATAAGGGAAATGTGTGGCTTTGTAAACCTAGTGGTAGAGAAAGGTCACTACACCTCACATTCAGCACACACTTGCAGCACAGGCCTGAAACTACTCAGGTCTTAATTAGGAGACCAGAAGTAGGTGTCTGCAAACACAGTCAGAGAGCTAGTTTAGCCTGGACACAGGAAGGTGTCTCGGCACAAGAAACAGTCTCCAAGAGTGTTAGAGCTGTCTTTAGCCTGGACACAGGGAGGTGTCTCGGCACAAGGAAGCAGTCTCCAGGATTGGGAAGCACGCTCAGTCTGGACACAGGAGGGTGTCCCGGCACAAAGAGCGTCTCCAGGAGTGTGAGCTATCTCAGTCTGGGTGCAGGAAGGACCCCGGACATAGGAGTAGTCTCAGTGCGAATCCGTGTGAAGAGCGGCTGAATAGGAGTGGATCTCTCTCAAGTCTGGACATGGAAGGTGCCTTCAGACACAAGGAGGAGTATCTGTGAAGCTCCAAACTGGTAACATATGTGATATGTGTTGTTTTGGGCACAGACTGGTAGAGTCTGGGTCCCGGATAGAGAGGGCCATCTATCTAAGTGTAATTAGTGGCTAGACAAGCCCAGGTTTTCTGTTTATGCTTTGTTTTATCTGTTTGCTGTGGACTTTAATAAAGCTGGTTGCGGCCAGTTTTGCACCAGAACTGCTGTCTGAATGAACTGTTTTCATGCCATTCTGTCTACCCAGACAGCGATCCTAGAGCTAAACCCCCTGGAATGCTACAATTGGCGGAGAATGCTGGGGTAGCGCAGGGGCCGGTACAGTTAGTGCTGGAGTGTGCATGCAGCACGGTGGCTTAGAGACAGCAATAAAAGGTGAAGTCTGTTGAAATAGCAGCAGAGAAAAAAAAAAAAAAGTGTGTCAGCAAGAGAAACGTCTGTTTGGAGCAGTCTTAAAGAGACAGGAGCCCTAATAGACTTTGCAAAGAAAAAAAAAAAAAAAAAAGTATCTGCACAGCAGAGCTGAATTTTCTATGGAAAAGACTGTAGAGTGTGTATGTCTTGAGTGAAGACTGCCGTTGTTGAGACAGAGAAGTCTGACAGCATGGATGACAGCATGGAGGCGCTGTTTGAACAAATGGCGCAAGTTAATGTGCAACATAAGACTGCTGTGATTGAGACAGATAAGTCCAGCAGTATGGAGGAGCTTGTTAAGAAACACCTGCAGAGCTGGCAGCAGCAGCAGGAGTTTAACCGATTGCTAAGGGAGCGGATTGCAGCTCTCAGCACCTCGTCCCAGAGTAATGTTGTGAAGGCACCTGCCTTACCCGCTGTAAAGAAGGCGGTAAGACGGTCCCTGAAAAAGATGACACCTCGTGATGATGTGGAGGAATATCTTACTAAGTTTGAGGAACTGGCAGAGAAGGAGAATCTGCCCCTATCTGAATGGGCCATGATGGTCGCACCCTATCTGATTGGAGAGCCCCAAAGGGCATATGCTGACCTGAGCGAGCAGGACAGCCAAGACTATGGCAAGTTGAAAGCGGAGATTCTTACCCGGCTGGGTGTTACGGTGACAGCCCGTGCCAGGGGAGTACATGACTGGAGATACAGTTGGAAGTCTGCAGTCAGCAGGCTTGATTATGGAGTTGAAAAGGTGATAGTGGACCGCTACACCCAAGCACGTCCTCCTGAGGTACAGCCGTCTGAGAGGTCGTCACTTCGGAGTTCCCGGAAGCTGAACTCTGCGGTAAGAGCGTTCCAGCTGTTGGGGACATGGGGTATGCTGATAAGCGGGTTCAGGCCCGAGGGGACATGTGGGTGGGAGAGTGTGATGGACAGTGTTGGAGCTGGCGTGAAATTGCAGCCGACTGTCCAATAGAGGGGGAGCCTATGTGTTGTGATGTTGGCAGATCCCTCTCTCCCTGCGCAGAGCCTGTGTGTGTGTCCACCTCAGCCGAAGAGACTGGACCACAGGGGTCCCCGGTGGTTGTAAGTGACTGCCCAGCACAGGCCCTCTTGGACTCAGAGAGTCCAGTGACTTCCGTATGTGACAGCCTGATTGATAGGGACTTTATCCCTGATAAGCGCCTGAGTATGTGCATCCGTGGAGACACCAAAGTCTACCCAGAGACTGCCGTGGACTTGGTCCCCAAACTCGGGGAGGTTTCATATGAAGTGGGGGTAGTGAAGAACCTGGTGCAACCCGTCATATTGGGTAATGACTTTCCCCGGTCTAAGGATCTCTGGGGGAAGGGTGATTTTGATGAACAGTGTGATGAAGCTCCTATTGAGGGTGCGCAGTCCCGAGGGGTGGAACACAATGCTAGTGGGCCATTAAAATTATGTGATAATGATGATGATCATGATAATGATGATGACCATGATGATGATGCTGATATTGATAATGATGATGATGCTAATCATAATAGTGATGATACTGATGATGATCATGATAAAGATGAAATTCCTTTGCAGGTGATGTTGGGAGACGAGGATGATGGTTCTCGGGAACCGAGTGTCCCTTACTTACCTGTGTCCTGTGACAATTTTGAGAGTGAGCAGTGGCGAGACCCCTCTCTTAGGACGGCACAGGAAAATATGAGTGTTCTAAATGAGGTTTCCCAGGAGCCTGGCTCTGAGGAGAGGTTTCCTCATGCTGCCATGGACAATAGCCTATTGTATAGGGACACTGAAGTCCAGGGAGAGGTCGTGAGTCAGCTCCTGGTACCTGAGCTATATGGAGGTATAGTGCTGGGGTTGTCACATAGTCACATACTTGAGGGACCAGATGGTGAAGTTAATGTTGTGGATGACATGTTAACTAAGGTTCCAGATCAAGATGTGAATGAAAATGAATTGTATAACCCTGACAGTGAGCAGGATGTGAATGAAAATGAATTGTATAACCCTGACAGTGAGCAGGATATGAATGAAAATGAATTGTATAACCCTGACAGTGAGCAGGATGTGAATGAAAATGAAGTGTATAGCCCTGACAGTGAGCCAGATGTGGCTGAGAAAAAGGGGTCAGATAGTGATAGTGAATTATCTGATGACCATAAAGCAACCAGTGCAAATGAGGAAGGCATGGTAGCAGAGGAGGTTGAGAGTCCTGAGAGGAAAGCTGATGCTGACCTTACAGCCAGACAGAAGATGGCATCTGAAGATGTTTTACAGTTGGCCGGTTCCCTGGCGAAGACTAAGGTGAAAGGAGGAGAGCTGAGCTTTAAAGGCAGGACTCTGAAACTGAACACAGCACAAGTGGATGCTGTTGAAGATGAGAAGTTGTCAGTGTGTGGTGTGGATCTGCATCATGCCAAGGACTCTGAAGGTGATGCTGCAGAGGTGGAAAAAGCCATGGAAGTGGTGGTCACCAAGCCAGATGCCTCATCAGAAGCTGAGGTTTCAAGTGAAGCTGTGAGGAGCAAGACTGAAGATATGGGGACTGACTCTGTCCAGGAATCTGTTTCTGCCGAAGACAGCGGCGTGGACGGGTTATGGTCCGGATCAGTAGCTGGCATTGGTGAGCTCAAGCGCACTTTCAGGGAGGCTACATCGGAGCCACGTCCCAACAAATGGGAAAAGCGATGTGTCACTCCGTTGCCGCTGCAGACACACGGGAGCCCAGATGGGATGCAGAACGTGGTGGAAGAGAAGAATCCGGCGGGTTCTGAGTATACAGATGCCGCTATCAAGGAGAACTTGAGGGCTGGAATAAATGGAGATATTGGAGACCAAAGTGATGTGGCTGAAGAGGTAGAGTCTAGGACTGACGGTGGGGCTTCTGGGCATGTCCTGCCAGAAGAGCCTGAAAGTGGGGAACTGGAGAAAAGTGAAAAACCCCCTATACCTTCTGTGATAGTTGGTGACACATGGTCAGTGCACCAGGGACAGGAGGTACGTGAGTTTCTGATGAAGAGTCAGCAGAAGTGTTCTGATGTGTCGGGTCGTACTTCTCTGGCCAGGCACTATATCGAAAATGAGCCCGGCCCTAAGGTCAAGATGAAACCGTGCAGGATACCCGAGGCCCGCAGAGAGTATAGGCCTGGGAGGGTACAGGGTAGTGCGGATGCTTCAGATGAAGAGAAAACTGATGTTGGCTATGACAGTGGTGAGGATGAAGCTGATGAGGGCCATGACTGGTCCAGAGTTCACTGTCTCTGTTGGATTGTTGACCAGCCCTCCGGTCTGGATGACCAGCCCTCCGATCTGGAGAAGAGGGAGGGGATATGTGAGACAGTGAGTGAATATGTGATGAATGGGGTGTACATTTCACCTAGGTATAAGGGAAATGTGTGGCTTTGTAAACCTAGTGGTAGAGAAAGGTCACTACACCTCACATTCAGCACACACTTGCAGCACAGGCCTGAAACTACTCAGGTCTTAATTAGGAGACCAGAAGTAAGTGTCTGCAAACACAGTCAGAGAGCTAGTTTAGCCTGGACACAGGAAGGTGTCTCGGCACAAGAAACAGTCTCCAAGAGTGTTAGAGCTGTCTTTAGCCTGGACACAGGGAGGTGTCTCGGCACAAGGAAGCAGTCTCCAGGATTGGGAAGCACGCTCAGTCTGGACACAGGAGGGTGTCCCGGCACAAAGAGCGTCTCCAGGAGTGTGAGCTATCTCAGTCTGGGTGCAGGAAGGACCCCGGACATAGGAGTAGTCTCAGTGCGAATCCGTGTGAAGAGCGGCTGAATAGGAGTGGATCTCTCTCAAGTCTGGACATGGAAGGTGCCTTCAGACACAAGGAGGAGTATCTGTGAAGCTCCAAACTGGTAACATATGTGATATGTGTTGTTTTGGGCACAGACTGGTAGAGTCTGGGTCCCGGATAGAGAGGGCCATCTATCTAAGTGTAATTAGTGGCTAGACAAGCCCAGGTTTTCTGTTTATGCTTTGTTTTATCTGTTTGCTGTGGACTTTAATAAAGCTGGTTGCGGCCAGTTTTGCACCAGAACTGCTGTCTGAATGAACTGTTTTCATGCCATTCTGTCTACCCAGACAGCGATCCTAGAGCTAAACCCCCTGGAATGCTACAGTATTTTATAATGTCTGTCATAAATAAAACTCGTGATGATGATGATGAGGATTTTATGATTCGTACATCCATTGACTACATTATCTTACAGGTATGTTATGTTACGGTAGCTGAGGAGTGCAGGTAAAAAAGGAAATACACCAGAGCAGTTGGAATCTATGAGATTGCAGTACCCTGACTAACCACCGCAACTAGAGGCAGCCGTGGAGCGTTCCTACGTTGGTCCTAGACGCCTCGTCACAGCCTGAGAAACTAACTACACCTAAAGATAGAAATAGGAAAGCTATCTGCCCCGGAGCAGAACCCCAAAGATAATAGAAAGCCCCCAAACATGTAATGGCGGTTAGACAAGAGGAAATACTGACACAGAAAGAAAATAGTATGAGCAAACGCTGGGGCCCAAACTATCTAAATAGAAAAGGATAGGAAGGGTACTTACTGCAATCTCAGAAAACCCTGAAAAAACACCAACTCTACTAATTTCAAAATCACCTGAGATCACACGACCTCTACCACCTAAATTAGTTCTCTGGTGTAACAAAAACAAAACAGCAGCCACTGAAAAAAAAACTGGAAAAAGCAAAAGTACAAAACACAGTGGCTGGACTAAACTGAGAGGGCAAAAGCCCCCGGAGGGGACCCTGAAGGCCCCCACAGAAGTGCAGGACAAAATGCAAAAATATAGCAAAAACACAAAATAAGAAATTGTCTTATCTGATAGCAGGAGATGCAGACACGACACAGCAGGCTACAAGGGAAACTGGAAAGAAGGATTCAGACCAGAACAATTGATCACCGGCAACCCTGATGGGAAAATGACTCCCTTATATAAGACCAATCAGTAACACCTGATTCCCAGTCCTCACAATCCTCACTAGTACCGCTTGTAACCACCAGAGGGAGCCTCTGCTCAGAACTCATCTCAAACCCATTCACAACACAGGTACAGATAAAGTTCCTTAAAAAGCATTAATTGATAAGTATGAAATGTACTTTTATGCATTAATTTCAAAAAGTGAACACTATGTTTTAGTTTTTGTTACCATTTCTAATAGACATGTGCAGATATGCGCTGTGATGACAAATTATTATTTGTCCATATTTGTCATAAAAATTTATCATTCTAGGCCTGGAAAACTTCACAATTTCATGTTTTAAGCATAACAATCAGGGTGACGGCTCTTCCCTATTTGGAGCATGTTCGACATGGGTTTTTCTGTGCATGTGTTGGGAACAGGAGACTTCTTGCCGGACACACAGCAGGGGAACAGCTGGCGTTACTGAACCCCACTAACACTATAGCTTGTGTATTGGTCTGTGGACACGACACTTCTGAGCAGCAACTGGCAGTGTTTTAGCCCAGGGAGTAGAGTTCAGGTGGTAGAAAGATGAACATAACAGGAGACATGGATAACGTTGCGAACCAGTTATTTAATCTGAAAACGGACAGACAAATTCTGGCGAGATCCATGCCTTGTTCATTTTCAGAAAAGTAAGCCGGTCTACATTATCGGAGGATAGTCGCATGCGACGGTCTGTTAGTACACCACCTGCAGCACTAAAGACGCGCTCCGATAATACACTGGCAGCAGGGCAAGCCAGCACCTCCAATGCATACTGGCTAAGCTCTGGCCATGTATCCAGCTTAGAGACCCAAAACTTGAATGGGGAAGAGCCATCTGGGAGTACACTGAGAGGGAAAGACATGTAGTCTGTCACCATCTTACGGAAACGTTGCCTCCTGCTGACTGGAGCCGTCTCGGATGGTGTAGACATTTGTGGCGCTGCCACAAAACTTCGCCACATTTGGAACATACTGGTCTTGCCTTTTGAAGAGGCGCTGCTTGTGCTCCCTCTTGTTGCAGAGCTGTCTCCACTGCCTCGACGCACAGAGCTGCTTTGTAAAGCAGTAGCAGCAGCAGCAGTGCTCTCGGCTGGAATGGAGAACATTATGGATTGCACCAGTGTGTCTTGGTACTCCCGCATTTTACGCTCCCAGTTCAACGGTGTGATGAGGCTTTGTAAGTTGTCCCGGTAGCGAGGGTCTAGGAGGGTGTACACCCAATAATCAGACGTGGTGAGAATGTGGGCGATGCGGCGGTCGTTTCTCAGGCACTGCAGCATGAAATCAACCATGTGCTGCAGACTCCCAACTGGCCAAGAAACGCTGTCCCCTGCAAGAGGCGTCATCTCTGCCTGCTCTGCATCACCCCACCCTCGCTCTACATACTGACTAGAGCGTTGTGTACCTCCCTCTGGAGCGATGTCTTCCTCCTCCATTGACTCCTCCTCATCCTCCTCACAAAGTGAGCCCTGCCCAGCCCTTTGTGAGGAACCACGTTGCGCTGACTGTCCAGAAGGTGATAGAATTTGTGACTCCTCATCCTCCACCTCTTCCAAAACCTCATCCCTTAGTGCTTGCAGTGTTTTTTGAAGCAGGCAGATAAGGGGGACAGTCAGGCTGACTAGTGCATCATCTGCACTCGCCATCCGCGTTGACTCATCAAACGCACGCAAAACGTGGCAGATGTCCTTCATAGAGGCCCACTCAGTAGTGGTGAAGTGTGAACGGCGCAAATTGCGAGTTGATTGCGCCTGATGCAGCTGATACTCCATTACTGCTGGCTGCTGCTCACACAACCGCTCCAACATATGTAACGTGGAATTCCACCTGGTGGGTACGTCACATATGATGCGATGTTCAGGAAGGCGAAATCTGCGTTGCAGAGCTGCAATGCGCGATCTGGCGATGCTGGAACGTCGCAAGTGAGCGCACTCTAGGCGGACCTTGTGCAGCAGTGCATCAAGATCCGGATAGTCCCTCAAAAAACTCTGCACGACCAAGTTGAGCACATGTGCCAGACATGGTATGTGAGTGAGGTTGCCAAGGCCCAGAGCTGCCACCAGATTTCGGCCATTGTCACACACTACCAAGCCTGGCTGGAGATTCGCTGGCAAAAACCACACGTCGCTCTCCTGCTTGATGGCATTCCAGAGCTCCTGCGCTGTGTGGCTTCGATTCCCCATGGAAATTAATTTCAGGACGGCCTGTTGACGTTTGGCCACGGCTGTGCTCATATCGGTCGCATCAGGTAAGCGTTCACGGGTCCATGTGGAGGTAGACCGTGACGGCTCCTGCAGCGATGATTCTGAGGAACTGGAGTAGGAGGAGGAGTCAATGTGGACAGACTTGATTCCTGCAATCCTTGGAGTTGGCAGAACACGTACAGCGCCACTCGCAAGATCTGTACCCGGCTCCACAACATTGACCCAATGGGCAGTGAGGGAAAGGTATCGTCCCTGGCCATGGGTACTGGTCCACGCATCGGTGGTCAGGTGGACCTTGCTACTGACGGCGTTTAGTAGCGCATGTTTAATTTTTCCCTCAACATGCTTTTGCAGACCAGGGACGGCTTGCCTGCTGAAATAAAATCGGCTGGGCACATTGTATTGTGGGACTGCCAATGCCATTAAGTTACGGAAACTGTCAGTCTCCACCAGCCTGAATGACAGCATTTCAAGGGACAGGAGTTTTGCAATGCCAGCATTCAGAGCCTGTGCTCGTGGATGGTTTGCCGAGTATGGCCGTCTTTTATCCCATGCCTGTGCTACCGATGGCTGTTTTGTGGCCTGGGAGTGTGAGGATGACAGGGAACTTGCAGCTGTGGGTGGAATAACACTGGGTCTCTGGACAACAGTGACAGAGGTTCTTCCATGGCGATCCTGTGAGGAAGCCGAACCAGCTGTGTGTGAGCTGGAGGAAGAGGCTCCAACACGAGCTGAAGATGTAGGTGCTGCTGTAGGTTGGCCTACATCTCCAGTGTGTCTTTGTAACTCAACCACGTGCTTTGACCGCACATGTTTCCACATATTTGTGGTATTAAGGTTACTGACACTTTTACCTCTTTTTACTTTTTGATTACACAGCTTGCATTTGACATAGCAAATATCATCTGCAAGTGTGTCAAAAAAGGACCACGCAGTGCAAGTCCTGGGAACGCCCGTTTTGGCTGTTGGAAGAGAACTGCTACGAACGGGTGCCAAACTGGAGGCTACAGGCAACCGAGTCTGCAGCCTACCTCTCCCTACTGTTTGGACCGTTGGGGCAATCTCTTCCTCAGAGCTGCTACCACCACCTTCCTGTTCCTCACGCCATGTTGGGTCTTGGACCTCATCATCTCCACTACCCTCTTCCAACATCTGCTGCTGTTGGGTGGTCTGGCCAGCACCATGCTCAACAGAAACTGGCACCTGAGTCTCATCATCATCAGATGCGTTCTGCGGTGTGCTGACCATCGGCACTGGCTCACCCGCCTCTTCACATTCAGAGAGACACAGCTGTTGCGCATCACTGCATACTGCCTCTTCTTCACATTCCAGAATGCTGCTTGGCTGGGCCCCTGTTTGCAAGCCAACAGATTCTGAGAACAGAAGCAGAGACTCAGCTGGCTCCAGTTCAGAACTCTCTGACTGCCTGGGCAATTTGGCAGGCGGTGAAGAGACAGATGGTTGTTCAACAGTGCTGTGGTCCTGAGAGGAAGTGGAAGCAATTGAAGTCGATGCATTGGCTGCCATCCAACCAACAACGGCTTCAATTTGTTCTTCCCGCAGCAGGGGGTACGCTGAGCTCCTACAAAAGTGCGCATAAAGGAACGCTCACGGGGAAAACTGGTGGATGCTGTGTCACTGGGTGCGGCAGCAGCCACAGAATCCCCACGTCCTCTCCCTGCTGAAACTCCACGGCCACGACCACGTGCCTTACTCCCTGCCTTCTTCATCTTGGTAGATTGATAAAGAAAGTCAGAAAAGTTATAAGGCCTAAGTGTGGTTATTCCTCAGAGACTGCAGTGAACACTGCAGACAACTGTTCAGTAGCTGTGAAAGGCCCCTTTGTTTACTTCTATAGTGTTTGCAACCAATGTATTGTATACGGATGGAAGCGCGTCACACTAATAGATTAGATTTTTTTCAAATATAATGGAGCAGCACCAATTAGAGAAAAATGTGAAGGATGAGGCAGTGACACTCGCTCAGCAGACTACAACCAGCAGTGGTTGAAGAACTAACTGGAGCGTAATCTGCACTCAAAAAATGAAAAGCTCACAGACTACAGTGAACACTGCAGACAACTGTTCAGTAGCTGTGAAAGGCCCCTTTGTGTACTTCTATAGTGTTTGCAACCAATGTATTGTATACGGATGGAAGCGCGTCACACTAATAGATTAGATTTTTTTCAAATATAATGGAGCAGCACCAATTAGAGAAAAATGTGAAGGATGAGGCAGTGACACACGCTCAGCAGACTACAACCAGCAGTGGTTGAAGAACTAACTGGAGCGTAATCTGCACTCAAAAAATGAAAAGCTCACAGACTACAGTGAACACTGAAACACAACTGTTCAGTAGCTGTGAAAGGACCCTTTGTGTACTTCTATAGTGTTTGCAACCAATGTATTTTATACGGATGGAAGCGCGTCACACTAATAGATTAGATTTTTTTCAAATATAATGGAGCAGCACCAATTAGAGAAAAATGTGAAGGATGAGGCAGTGACACACGCTCAGCAGACTACAACCAGCAGTGGTTGAAGAACTAACTGGAGCGTGATCTGCACTCAAAAAATCAAAACCTCACAGACTGCAGTGAACACTGAAACACAACTGTTCACTATCTGTGAAAGGCTCCTTTCTGTACTTCTATAGTGTTTGCAACCAATGTATTGTATACGGATGGAAGCGCGTCACACTAATAGATTAGATTTTTTTCAAATATAATGGAGCAGCACCAATTAGAGAAAAATGTGAAGGATGAGGCAGTGACACACGCTCAGCAGACTACAACCAGCAGTGGTTGAAGAACTAACTGGAGCGTGATCTGCACTCAAAAAATCAAAACCTCACAGACTGCAGTGAACACTGAAACACAACTGTTCACTATCTGTGAAAGGCTCCTTTCTGTACTTCTATAGTGTTTGCAACCAATGTATTGTATACGGATGGAAGCGCGTCACACTAATAGATTAGATTTTTTTCAAATATAATGGAGCTGCACCAATTCCACAAAATAAAAAAAAAAAAAAGAGTCAGTGAGTGACACGTGCAGATGCCTATAAACAGCGGTGGATGCAGAGCAAACTGCAGCGTCACCTGCACAGAGCTGTTAAAACAACACTGCAAGGCAAAAGGAAGCTTTACACAGCGGTTGGTGATAGCCTGCCTACAGCACAGTACACTAAATCGCAATCTCTAACTGTCCCTCAGAGTCAGCACAGCAGCGTTCTGTCCCTAACTGAGTTCACAGCACAGTGATGCTAAAATGGCAGCGGCGCCTTTTATAGTGCATTCTGACATCATTTCAGCAGCCAATCACAGCCATGCCATTAGTTAAGATGACCGCAGCATTACAGGATGTGCCCACACTTCATAAGATTCCTCATTGGCTGACTAAAATCACATTGCCTCTCAAAGAATTATGGGAACTTCCGATTCCGGTATACGATATTGGAAAAATATCAGAACTAAGTATCGGAATTCCGATACAGAGAATATCGGCCGATACCCGATACTTGCGGTATCGGAATGTTCAACACTATTCACGAAGTGTTGG
>JARQOD010010522.1:0-27019 GCA_033576555.1 Oophaga sylvatica | reverse complement strand
AAAAATGCAATTCAGAAAAAAACCCCCAAACTAAACCCACCCCCTTGGGGAGATGGAAACATTTTTGTTCTTCGTTTGTATCTGCTCCGGGGGTTCTCCATCTTTTTACTCACGGGTCTGGGGTTTGCCCACACTTGTTCGCTAAAAAGAAAACCAAGAAAGAGGGAACACCGCGGGAATACAGACCAGCAAAAGTGACTTCATCTGACTCATAATTGAGGGGTTCCATCCGGGGTTTTGGGCTTTGGGTTTTTTGGGGATTTTACATGAAAAACCCAATGTAAGCGCTCAGCGGAGAGCAAAAGGAAAATGTGACCCGAACCTTATTCCAATTTTTGGGGGGTAGAATGAACAAAACATAGCAGAACAAGAATATTTCCCTCATTTTTTTTTTTTGCACAGTTCACTGTATGTGGTAAAAGTGAGAAGGCAATTTTTTTCTTCGGGTCGCCATATTCTGAGAGCTGTAACTTTTTTATTTTTTGTCGAACAGAACTGTATGAGGACTTATTTTTTGTGGGATGAGTTGCAAACTTTTTAGCGCTTTATATTCAGATTGTTCAGACACAGAATGAACAAAAACCAGCAATTCAGTTATTGTTTTTATTTTTATTTTTTTGCGCTGTTCACCAAGTGGTAAAAGTGATAAGACCAATTTGTTCGCCGGGTTGGTACAATTACAGCGATAACAAATTTTTATTTTTTGTTTATGTTTTGCTATTTTTACACACCAAAAACATTATTTTACAAAAATTAATTTGTTTTCTCCTTCGTCTCATTGGGGGACACAGGACTGTGGGTGTATGCTACTGCCACTAGGAGGCTGACACTAAGTAAACATAAAAAAAGGTTAGCTCCTCCTCCGCCGTATACACCTCAGCACTGGCCGCAGGCAAACCCAGTTCATGCTTAGTGTCTGATGGAGGCACACGTCTGGTTTCTTCCAGACCATTTATTTTTTTTTTTTCTCTATTTTCCCACGAAGATTTGACAGGGGCGACGGACCCTATTGAAGGGGTCCGATCTCCCCAAACCATCAACGGGCGAGCATGTGGAGTAAAGCCTCCACGTATCCTCTCCCGCGACGTGGGACACGAATGCCGGACTCAGCCCTGACCACCCTAAGGTATTGAAACCCTAGGCTGTACAGAGGCAGAAAATAGTCCGTGCGGCCCCCACTGCACCACCAAGGCAAGACCGCGGTGCTGCAAGGAGGCGGATGGTCCCTCTCCTCACCCCCTGAAGGGGTGATGGAGTTAGGGTGCCTGCACCATCCTCACCCCTTTTTTTTTGGGAAGCCCTCTCTAACCACTGCGGCTGAGAGACGCTGGGACCTTTTTTGGGAGACTACATATGCTCCAGTGGATCACGGCCGGGAACCCAGCTTTAATCCAGGATCTTCGGTCGTGGAAGAGTTGGAGCAAAGGGAAAGCGGTCTGGTGTTTTCAGGAGCAGCTCCAAAGCAAAAGCGGGCAAGTCCATGGCTGAGTTCCCCATACCCCTCCCCTGTATCCGGCGGCCTGCTCTCCGACACAGGGGCGGCCGCCGCCAAAAATTTACCTCCCGGCTTCATGCCGGCGCTAGGCCGCGGGCGGAAATCTAGCCCCCGGCTTTTGCCGAGGGTCAGGCAGTGTGGGGGGTAATTCGGCGTTCCAGAGGATGGGCGCGTTCTCGGGCTCCTCCCCCCAGCAGCGGCACTTCCGGCGGGCCCGCCCCCCTGATCCCGAGCGGGCGCCGCCGAAAATTTAGGCCGCGGCTTCGGCCAGCGCTAGGCCGCGGCCTGAAATTTAGCCCCGGCTTCGGCCGGAGACTAGGCCGCGGCTGGAAATCAGGTCCCGGCTTCTGCCGGCGCTAGGCCGCGCCCCGCGACCCCTCCCCTAGGGCTCGGCTATTTAGGAGCGCCTCCCTGAAAGGGGAGCGCGTTTTTTGGAAGTCTGGAGCTTCCGTCTTCCTTTTTACGCCACACGGTCCAGCAAGTGAGGTGAAAAATCATTAAAGGACGTTCGGGGAACAGGACTGGGGTAAGTGCTACTACCTCCAGCCTGGTTGCTCCGTTTTTTGCTGCGCTCCGCACCGCTACTACCCGCACCGCCACATCCAAATTATTCTGACAGGAGGAAATCTGTGACAGATCCAGTATGTCCAGAAGGGCTAAGACCCACACGGTGTTTTATACTGCATGCATTGCCTGTAGATCCCCTTTTCCGCACGCCCAGACTAATCGGGTCTGCGAAGCCTGTGACTCCGAACGGGCTCAGGAGTCCTTACCTATAACCGAGCCTAGTGCGTCAGGTCCTCCGGAATGGGCCTTGTCTCTTTCTCAATCTGTGGCGTCATTAACCAGAGCAATCGAGTCCCTTCAAGCTCCCGATAGGAGCAGGGACAGTGGTTCACCCGGCTTCACTACGCCTCAGGAACCTCCGGCCTGCAGGGGCCGCGCTCTTACCAGGCAGACGCATGGGAAGCGAACTCATACTGCGTCGCCTATGCCGTCCGGGGCTTCGGCATCCTTTAGCTCAGTTTCTCGCTCTCCCTCTCCTTTGGAGGCAAGTGATCAGTATTCAGATTCTGATTCTGAAGGGTCCCTCAATCTAGAGGCACCGTATTGTCAGGAGACAATTGACAGTCTGATTGAAGCTGTCAATCAATCCCTGGGGATAGAGGATGAATCCACCTTGGCCTCTGGTCATAAGGTGTCTTTCAAACGAGCCAGACAAACTCATAAGGTTTTTGGTGCTCATCCTGAGTTTGAGGAGCTGGTGCAGCGCCACCGAGAAAAACCGGACAAGCGCTTTGCAGGACAAAAGGCCCTTAATACCAGATATCCTTTTGCTCCCGAACTTCTGAAAGTGTGGGCAGAATCTCCTACAGTCGATCCTCCTGTATCGCGTTTAGCGTCTAAAACGCTTCTCTCCCTTCCTAATGGTTCCTCGATCAAGGATCCAACGGATCGTCTGGTTGAAAGTTTGGCCCGCTCAGTGTTTGAGGCATCAGGCTCTGCACTCTCTCCTTCTTTTGCAGCGACTTGGGTTGCTAAGGCCATGATATCTTGGTCGGAGTCTCTAAATAGAGCCCTTCACGGTATAGAGGTGCCTTCTGAGGTAACGGAAATCTCCAATCAGATAGCTCTTGCAGGAGATTTTTTAATTAACGCTTCTATGGATGCGGCAAATTGCGCGGCATTAGCTGCAGCTAATGCGATTGCTATCAGGAGAGCTTTGTGGTTGAGAACTTGGCGAGCGGATTCAACCTCAAAGAAATCACTTACGTCCTTACCCTATCAGAGCGGCCGATTATTTGGCGAGAAGTTGGATCAGCTCATATCTGATGCGACGGGAGGAAAGAGCAGTTTCCTTCCTCAGCAGAGGATTAGACAGCCTTTTCGCCGACCGCTTCAGCCTCGCTTTAGGGCCTTTCGTAACCCAGGTTGGGCCGCGCCAGCCACCTCCAGCGGCTCAGGTCGACCTAATCAGGCCAGAGATCGCCAAGTCTCCTACAAGACCAACCCTTTGGGAAGAATGCGATCTCAACAGCCAAGATCTAGAGGGTCTAAATCCCAAAGATATTCGGATAAATGACTGGAGGCAGAATCCGGTCAATTTATCCAGAGTAGGCGGCCGCTTACTCTGGTTTCGCCCCACTTGGCTATCAATTACTCACGACAAGTGGGTCAGGGAGTTAGTTTCCTCGGGGTACAAAATAGAATTCATCAATCGTCCGTCAAATCGATTTTTTCCTTCACGTCTTCCCAGAAAAGAATCCCGTGTTCACGCCTTATTCAAGGCGGTCGAATCTCTTCGGCGCAGCGGGGTCATTGTTCCTGTTCCAGAGGTCGAAAGGGGTCAGGGGTTTTACTCCAATCTGTTCATAGTACCCAAGAAGGACGGCTCTGTCAGACCCATTTTGGACCTAAAACGACTGAATCAATTTGTCAGAATTCGACGGTTTCGAATGGAGTCTCTACGATCGGTTATTGCAGCCATGGAAAAGGGGGAATTTCTAGCATCAATAGACATTCAGGATGCCTATCTCCACATCCCCATATTTCCTCCTCATCAGAGGTTTCTTCGGTTTGCCATCGGCAACCTTCACTTCCAGTTCACAGCTTTGCCGTTCGGACTAGCCACAGCCCCCAGGGTGTTCACAAAGGTTATGGCTGCCGTTGTGTCCATTCTGCACTCCCGGGGGATAGTCATTTTGCCATATTTGGACGATCTCCTCATCAAGGGTCCGTCCTATCAGGCTTGCGAGAAGAGTGTCAGCATTACGCTAGACACCCTTGCTCGCCTGGGGTGGCTGGTGAATCTAAAGAAATCGTCTCCCGTGCCATCTCAAAGGATCACCTTTTTAGGAATGATTTTCAACACTGCTCAAGGGTTGATAACTCTTCCTCAGGAGAAGGCTCTAGTTCTCCGTCAGGAGGTACGGATCCTTCGCCAACCAATACCTCACACCATCCGGTTTTGTATGAGGGTCCTAGGAAGGATGGTGGCAGCGATCGAAGCCATTCCATTTGCCCAGTTCCATCTCCGCTCCCTTCAGCATGCTCTCTTGGCAGTATGGAACGGGAGCCCTTACTCGCTCAATTTTCAGTGCCGTCTGTCCCGGCAGGTCAGACAGACGCTTTCGTGGTGGACAAGGGACATCACTCTTCGCCAGGGGCGATATTTTCCTCCAGTCCATTGGCTGATAGTCACAACGGACGCCAGCCTTCTCGGATGGGGAGCAGTGTTTCGTCACTATACAGCTCAGGGGACTTGGTGTCGGCAGGAAGCGACCCTCCCAATCAATATTTTGGAGATCCGAGCTGTTCGGCTGGCTCTGAGGCGTTTTCACCATCATTTGGCGGGCCGCCCTGTCCGAATACAATCGGACAATGCCACAGCGGTGGCATACATAAATCATCAGGGGGGTACCCGCAGCAGGGCAGCCATGCGCGAGGTAGGACACATTCTATCCTGGGCAGAAAGAAATCACTCTGTGATATCAGCGGTCCACATTCCAGGCGAGGAGAACTGGGCAGCGGATTTTCTCAGCCGTCAGGGGATAGCGTCAGGGGAATGGTCGCTACATCCCGAGGTATTCCAGCAGATATGCCTACGTTGGGGAACCCCAGATGTGGACCTGATGGCCTCCAGGATAAACGCCAAGGTGCCCAACTTTGTCTCCCGGTACCGAGATCCGCAGGCAATTGCAGTGGATGCCCTGGTTCTACCATGGAATCAGTTTCATCTTCTGTACTTGTTTCCACCAATGGCTCTGCTCCCAAGGGTGATCAGGAAGATCAGGTTAGAGGGGGTACCAGCGATATTGATCGCTCCGGATTGGCCGCGTCGCTCATGGTACGCAGAGCTGGTAAAGCTGCTCAGCGACGCACCCTGGCGTCTGCCAGAACGCGTGGATCTTCTCTCCCAGGGCCCAGTTTACCACCAGAACTTAGCGGTCCTGTGTTTGACGGCCTGGCCGTTGAATCTTGGATTCTGACTAGGGCTGGATTCTCCAAAAAGGTCGCCGCCACAATGGCTAGCGCCAGAAAACCCACCTCGGCTCGTATCTACCACGGTACTTGGAAGGTCTTTTTTACATGGTGCAGGGAACATGGTTATTCCCCACTTCACTTTTCAATCCCCAACATTCTGTCTTTTCTCCAAGCAGGCTTAGATTCAGGCTTAGCACCAAGTACTCTTAGACGTCAAATTTCGGCCTTGTCAGTTCTTTTTCAGCGAAGGATCGCATCTAATTTACAGGTCAAGACCTTTATTCAGGGGGTTGTCCATATAGTGCCCCCCTACAAGGCTCCCTTAGATGTTTGGGATCTCAATCTGGTTCTGGGAGTTCTGCAAGAATCTCCTTTTGAGCCTCTTCAGGAGGTTTCCCTGACATACCTTTCCTGGAAGGTGGTATTTTTAGTGGCCATAACATCCATAAGGCGGGTTTCGGAGCTGGCAGCACTATCCTGCCGAGCTCCGTATTTACTTTTCCACCGTGATAAGGTAGTGCTTAGGCCAGCACCTCCTTTTTTGCCTAAAGTCGTGTCCTCATTTCACATCAATGAGGACATTGTTTTGCCCTCATTTTGCCCAGCTCCGACGCACCGGGTAGAAAAAGCTCTCCATACGCTGGATCTGGTGAGAGCACTCAGGAGATATGTATCTCGGACGGCATCCTTTAGGCAGACGGACACGCTGTTTATCCTCCCTGAGGGTCGCAGGAAGGGACTCGCTGCGTCTAGGTCAACTTTAGCTAGATGGATACGGGTAACCATTCAAGAGGCCTACCGCATCAGAGGCGCGGTGGTTCCCGCAGGAATCAGGGCTCACTCCACCAGAGCAGTGGGTGCTTCCTGGGCTCTTCGGCATCAGGCTTCGGCGGAACAGGTTTGTAAGGCGGCAACCTGGTCCAGTTTGCATACTTTTTCAAAACATTATAATGTCCATACTCAGGCGTCAGCGGATGCTAGCCTGGGTAGAAGGATTCTTCAGGGGCGCGGTAGCGCACCTATGAGCAATGCCTATGTATAATTGCACTGTGGAGTCAGTTTCCCACCCAAGTGGACTGCTTTGGGACGTCCCACAGTCCTGTGTCCCCCAATGAGACGAAGGAGAAATACGGATTTTTGTGTTACTCACCGTAAAATCCTTTTCTCCGAGACGCTCATTGGGGGACACAGCACCCTCCCTTATAGCCGGATGGCTTTGCTTTCTAAGCTAATTTTGTTTGCTTGGGTCTATATCATATAACTTTCATGGAAATAATTAGCCTAGAAATGATTAGCCATAAATAAGTAAATACATGGATGTATATAGGCAATTATCAGGAAAAAGTTAGGGAATATCGCAAAACAAGGCAAACACAAAGAACCAACAAAAACGAACTAGATTCCCAAAATAGTATAAAAATATAAATTTTATTAAATAATATAACATGTAGGAAATTCGGACAAGTAAGGGAAGGAGATGAAGACCAAATTGTACATGTAAAATGAGGGGTGCTACAGAGGAGATTAGGATGATAAATGGAATAGTAAATGGGCATAATACTAGCAGTCATAATATATCCCAATACATATTCATTGTCTAAGATCACCGTAGGTGATCACACACTGCCCACATGTGCTACCCCAATATGTCCACTCAGCAGGGGCAGAACTGAAAATCAATTGGATACATAAATCACCCAGAAAAATAATAGCGTTATATGAATATAGGTAATAGCATTAACACAATAATTTTTAGTCCATGAATACGGAAGTCCCAGCAATTACCTAGATATATGAAGGTATGGACGTCTCCTCCGTGCACCCTCCCCGACGCGCGTTTCGGCGGCACTGGCCTTTCTCAAGGGGTATGTGAAAGTGAAGTGAGGGGGAGTTTAAAAACGCTGCCTCGACCAATGAAACTAGTAGAATCTGATCATGTGACTGCACCGCCCGTAATTGGAATCAGCAGGTGGTGCACGTAAAAAACCCGTCAAATATCACCCATATAATGTCCCACATAAATATCTCCCATCCGCGAGAGAAACAGCCATCAATTGCAATTATATGATGGAGACAATGCTTACAATATAAAGAAGTGTATCTAGCGCTTGCCTCAGCACTGCCTCTCATGTGTTGATGTCGACGCTGCCTGTGTTGACGCGTGCGTTGCCACAGAAACCGGGACGCCGGGCCGCGTCGGCATCACGAGGGTGGTGACGTCACCAAAAAGCGACCATCACCACAACAACGATAGATGCCGAAAGCAACCAGACGGGCCAGGAGCCGCGACATGCACGCGTACCAGCAGACGCCGAGATCAAGAAGATGGTAAGTATAAAAATATATACATACATGGCAGCTCGACCACATAGATGGATGCATATAAACAACAATAATTATTATATCAGGTAACATCAATGTATATATAGGAAGGACAAGATGGGTAAGACAGATATACAGGCACATCAAATAGTCACATATACATGAGGTAT
This sequence comes from Oophaga sylvatica, assembly GCA_033576555.1. NCBI lineage: Eukaryota > Metazoa > Chordata > Amphibia > Anura > Dendrobatidae > Oophaga > Oophaga sylvatica. The sequence continues at coordinate 19,048 of JARQOD010010522.1, read as the reverse complement.
CCGTAAAAATAATTTAAAGATGAAAATCCAGATGGTAGATGGTTGAAATAATTATTATATCAGGTAACATCAATGTATATATAGGAAGGACAAGATGGGTGAGACAAATATACAGGCGCATCAAATGGTCACATATACATGAAGTATCCGTAACAATAAAAGATGCAAATCCAGATAGTTGATGGTTGAAATGAAGAGAGGATGTATCATATCAATCGAGAATCATTGGACGAACCATAGGGAAATAATATGGTGCATATTGTAATCATGAAGGAGAGCAGCAAAAACATCTAAGATAACAAAATAAAAAACAAAAAACAAAATTAAAAAACAATGAAACACGTTACACAACAAGATTGGTCAAAAACCAAACACAATAGCAGATGAACCATTTTACAAAAAAGAGGCAAAGCTGATTGCCTCATTTAGTCCCTTAGGATGGACCGTGTCCAATGTCCAAATCCACTTAGTCTCACACTGCAACAATTTGGATGTAAGATTGCCTCCACGGGCACCAGGGTCAATGGTATCGATACCTCTAACCCGTAATTTAGAGCCATCACATTGATGATAGAGTTTGAAGTGGCGTGGTATGGTCCTAAGTGTGGCAAGGTCCTCATGATCGGCGGCCGCCTGAATCCCCAAAACGTGCTCACGTACACGTACTTTCAATTGGCGTGTCGTCATGCCGATATAGATTAAATTACAAGGACATAATGCAAAATATATGACATATTTAGTGGCACATGAAATGTGTCTCCTAATATCATATATTTTAGACCCCATAGAGTTGAAGAAGGTTTTAGTCCGATCCATATTGGGGCAGGCGACACAGCGACCACAAGGACCACTGCCACACGAAGGACGACCACTATCTAGAAAAGTGGGCTTCCTCTCCCCCTGGTAATGACTGTGGACCAAGTGATCCCTCAAATTTCTGGACCTTCTAATCGTAATATTTGGTGTTTGGGGAAGGATCTGATTCAAAATAGGATCAGCCTGAAGGATAGGCCATGCCCTGTTGAGGGCATTCTTCATGCGTGAAAATTGGGCATGATAGTTAGTAATAAATCTGATTTTGTTATCAGACTTCTTCACCTTTTTGTCATACAATAATGCATGGCGGGTGGAGTTTTTTGCCCTATTGAAGGCCCTTTTGATACACCTACGGCTATAACCTCGTTCCACGAATCTCTCTGAAAGATCCATAGCCTGAATCCTAAAGTCATGTTCAGTGGAACATATCCTACGAAGGCGCAGAAATTGACCCGTGGGAATGGCATTAATCATAGATCTCGGGTGTGCAGAGGAGGCATGGAGCAGCATGTTGGTTGACGTCTCCTTACGGAATATGCTGGTTTGCAGTGTATCCTCAGAATCCTCTCATATCTTCACATCTAGAAAGTTGATGATATCCCTATCACACACATGTGTGATATGGATATTGGATTCATTGGAGTTTAGGGCAGTTATAAATTCATCCAACTGAGTGGAAGTTCCCTGCCAGATCAGAAAGATGTCATCGATGTACCGCACCCAAAAGGGGATGCGGTCCATCGACGAACACTGATCAGGCAGGGATAGGTCCCTCTCCCACAGCCCCAGGAACAGGTTAGCATATGCAGGGGCAAATGAGGCCCCCATAGCTGTTCCCTGGAGCTGCAGGTAGAAGGACCCCTTAAATATGAAAAAATTATGTGTAAGTGAAAATTCGAGGAGCTCAAGAACAAAGTGGATGATCTCAGATGGTAGATTGGACATAGTCAAAAAATGTCTAGTGGCAGCCAGGCCATCCTTGTGCCTAATGTTGGTGTATAGAGATTCTACATCTCCAGTCACCAACATTGTGTCTGGTCCAATGTAGAGACCATCAACTCGCTTGAGAAACTCCCCGGTATCCAACAAAAATGAAGGGAGATTCCCCACAAGAGTTGAAGTTTAGAGTCAATCCAGAGATTAACCTTCTCAAGATAATTGCCTGACCCTGAGATAATAGGACGTCCTGGGGGCACCTCCAAATTTTTATGCACCTTAGGTAGTAGGTACATAGTAGAGATAGTGGGTTCAACCATTTGTAGTGCCGAAGCCAGCTCCTTGGTAATAACATCATCCTGAAACGCTCTCTGTATGATTTGAGATAGTTCTTTCATAAAGGATGATAGGGGGTTATATGATAGCCGTTTATAACAGGTAGAGTTATTAAGCTGTCTAAAAGCTTCCCTTTCATAAAGGGATTTTGGCCATATAACTATATTACCCCTTTATCCGCTGGCTTCAGCACCACATCAGGCAGTGCCCTCAGGACGTCCAACCTCTCACGTTCCCCATTGGTAAGATTGTCCTTATAGACCCTAGTAGGGATATTCATGAAATCTTTAGTGACAACCTGTACGAAAAGGTCAATGGGCGCACATGTTGACAAAGGAGGAAATTTCTTGGATTTGACTCTAATGGATGGGGGAATCTTACCTCCCTCACCAGCAATATGTTCAGCAGACAGTTCCTCCAAATCCTGTAAGGCTATTTGTTCTTCCGCTGTGGGGAACAAGGATGAAAGATGAGGATCAAAAAAATGGCGTTTAAACATTAGAGACCTGGCAAACAGGTGTAAGTCCTTAATTGCCAAGAAAGTATTAAAATTGGATCTAGGAGAGAATGTGAGACCCCTGTTCAGTAAAGACAGATCATTTTCAGTCAAGGTGTGAGTACTTAAATTAATTACCTTGTTAGTATTGTACTGATCAGATGATTTAGTTTTCATCCTCTTGTAGGGGTGAAAATTGGTGTCTCGTGTTCTCTTACTAGATCCAGAACGGGTCATCATGGATGATGTAGACCATTCGGAAGAGTCACTCATGGAAGAAATGGAGGTAGTTGAAGTTGCTCCAATGATTCTAGATGGTCTGTCATTGGGTTTCCTCCAAAAGTAGACATTTTTATTGGAAAAATCTCTAGTGTCTCTTGAAAATTTATTGGACTGAGTTTCCTGTATCTTTTTGACACAAGAGTCCAGACTCTTCTCAATTTGAGCCTCATAATTGGTGATTCTGTCTGCTGGACATTTAGCTTTAAGATTCCGTTCAGCCTCATCAATAGCAATATCCAAATCGGAAATAGCTTTGGAATTGAGACCAACCAACAGCTGCATTAAAGAAAAAGAACATATGCCACATGCCTCCTCCCATTTAACAATGAAATCGCCATCCACCACGGGAAAGGAAGGAATAATACGGACACGTAATCCTCTAGGGATCAGTTTAGATGTAATATATCTTTCCAAAAAGGCCCTATTCCACCATATTTTAGTTCTTTTAATTAGCAGTTTCTCAATCTCACGGGCCTGATTGTCAAAATTAGGTTCAGCTGACAACTGAGTATCCTTCCCACCTGTACCGAATACCTGATCGATTTGACCGAGCCAGGCCTTGTCTTTGGCTCGAAAATCCATTTTCCAAAAAGAAAAACAACCTGTGCAGAACACAGAAATCAAATATAATATAACTTTCATGGAAATAATTAGCCTAGAAATGATTAGCCATAAATAAGTAAATACATGGATGTATATAGGCAATTATCAGGAAAAAGTTAGGGAATATCGCAAAACAAGGCAAACACAAAGAACCAACAAAAACGAACTAGATTCCCAAAATAGTATAAAAATATAAATTTTAATAAATAATATAACATGTAGGAAATTCGGACAAGTAAGGGAAGGAGATGAAGACCAAAATTGTACATGTAAAATGAGGGGTGCTACAGAGGAGATTAGGATGATAAATGGAATAGTAAATGGGCATAATACTAGCAGTCATAATATATCCCAATACATATTCATTGTCTAAGATCACCGTAGGTGATCACACACTGCCCACATGTGCTACCCCAATATGTCCACTCAGCAGGGGCAGAACTGAAAATCAATTGGATACATAAATCACCCAGAAAAATAATAGCGTTATATGAATATAGGTAATAGCATTAACACAATAATTTTTAGTCCATGAATACGGAAGTCCCAGCAATTACCTAGATATATGAAGGTATGGACGTCTCCTCCGTGCACCCTCCCCGACGCGCGTTTCGGCGGCACTGGCCTTTCTCAAGGGGTATGTGAAAGTGAAGTGAGGGGGAGTTTAAAAACGCTGCCTCGACCAATGAAACTAGTAGAATCTGATCATGTGACTGCACCGCCCGTAATTGGAATCAGCAGGTGGTGCACGTAAAAAACCCGTCAAATATCACCCATATAATGTCCCACATAAATATCTCCATCCGCGAGAGAAACAGCCATCAATTGCAATTATATGATGGAGACAATGCTTACAATATAAAGAAGTGTATCTAGCGCTTGCCTCAGCACTGCCTCTCATGTGTTGATGTCGACGCTGCCTGTGTTGACGCGTGCGTTGCCACAGAAACCGGGACGCCGGGCCGCGTCGGCATCACGAGGGTGGTGACGTCACCAAAAAGCGACCATCACCACAACAACGATAGATGCCGAAAGCAACCAGACGGGCCAGGAGCCGCGACATGCACGCGTACCAGCAGACGCCGAGATCAAGAAGATGGTAAGTATAAAAATATATACATACATGGCAGCTCGACCACATAGATGGATGCATATAAACAACAATAATTATTATATCAGGTAACATCAATGTATATATAGGAAGGACAAGATGGGTAAGACAGATATACAGGCACATCAAATAGTCACATATACATGAGGTATCCGTAAAAATAATTTAAAGATGAAAATCCAGATGGTAGATGGTTGAAATAATTATTATATCAGGTAACATCAATGTATATATAGGAAGGACAAGATGGGTGAGACAAATATACAGGCGCATCAAATGGTCACATATACATGAAGTATCCGTAACAATAAAAGATGCAAATCCAGATAGTTGATGGTTGAAATGAGAGAGGATGTATCATATCAATCGAGAATCATTGGACGAACCATAGGGAAATAATATGGTGCATATTGTAATCATGAAGGAGAGCAGCAAAAACATCTAAGATAACAAAATAAAAAACAAAAAACAAAATTAAAAACAATGAAACACGTTAACAACAAGATTGGTCAAAAAACCAAACACAATAGCAGATGAACCATTTTACAAAAAAGAGGCAAAGCTGATTGCCTCATTTAGTCCCTTAGGATGGACCGTGTCCAATGTCCAAATCCACTTAGTCTCACACTGCAACAATTTGGATGTAAGATTGCCTCCACGGGCACCAGGGTCAATGGTATCGATACCTCTAACCCGTAATTTAGAGCCATCACATTGATGATAGAGTTTGAAGTGGCGTGGTATGGTCCTAAGTGTGGCAAGGTCCTCATGATCGGGGCGCCGCCTGAATCCCCAAAACGTGCTCACGTACACGTACTTTCAATTGGCGTGTCGTCATGCCGATATAGATTAAATTACAAGGACATAATGCAAAATATATGACATATTTAGTGGCACATGAAATGTGTCTCCTAATATCATATATTTTAGACCCCATAGAGTTGAAGAAGGTTTTAGTCCGATCCATATTGGGGCAGGCGACACAGCGACCACAAGGACCACTGCCACACGAAGGACGACCACTATCTAGAAAAGTGGGCTTCCTCTCCCCCTGGTAATGACTGTGGACCAAGTGATCCCTCAAATTTCTGGACCTTCTAATCGTAATATTTGGTGTTTGGGGAAGGATCTGATTCAAAATAGGATCAGCCTGAAGGATAGGCCATGCCCTGTTGAGGGCATTCTTCATGCGTGAAAATTGGGCATGATAGTTAGTAATAAATCTGTGATCTTAGACAATGAATATGTATTGGGATATATTATGACTGCTAGTATTATGCCCATTTACTATTCCATTTATCATCCTAATCTCCTCTGTAGCACCCCTCATTTTACATGTACAATTTTGGTCTTCATCTCCTTCCCTTACTTGTCCGAATTTCCTACATGTTATATTATTTAATAAAATTTATATTTTTATACTATTTTGGGAATCTAGTTCGTTTTTGTTGGTTCTTTGTGTTTGCCTTGTTTTGCGATATTCCCTAACTTTTTCCTGATAATTGCCTATATACATCCATGTATTTACTTATTTATGGCTAATCATTTCTAGGCTAATTATTTCCATGAAAGTTATATTATATTTGATTTCTGTGTTCTGCACAGGTTGTTTTTCTTTTTGGAAAATGGATTTTCGAGCCAAAGACAAGGCCTGGCTCGGTCAAATCGATCAGGTATTCGGTACAGGTGGGAAGGATACTCAGTTGTCAGCTGAACCTAATTTTGACAATCAGGCCCGTGAGATTGAGAAACTGCTAATTAAAAGAACTAAAATATGGTGGAATAGGGCCTTTTTGGAAAGATATATTACATCTAAACTGATCCCTAGAGGATTACGTGTCCGTATTATTCCTTCCTTTCCGTGGTGGATGGCGATTTCATTGTTAAATGGGAGGAGGCATGTGGCATATGTTCTTTTTCTTTAATGCAGCTGTTGGTTGGTCTCAATTCAAAGCTATTTCCGATTTGGATATTGCTATTGATGAGGCTGAACGGAATCTTAAAGCTAAATGTCCAGCAGACAGAATCACCAATTATGAGGCTCAAATTGAGAAGAGTCTGGACTCTTGTGTCAAAAAGATACAGGAAACTCAGTCCAATAAATTTTCAAGAGACACTAGAGATTTTTCCAATAAAAATGTCTACTTTTGGAGGAAACCCAATGACAGACCATCTAGAATCATTGGAGCAACTTCAACTACCTCCATTTCTTCCATGAGTGACTCTTCCGAATGGTCTACATCATCCATGATGACCCGTTCTGGATCTAGTAAGAGAACACGAGACACCAATTTTCACCCCTACAAGAGGATGAAAACTAAATCATCTGATCAGTACAATACTAACAAGGTAATTAATTTAAGTACTCACACCTTGACTGAAAATGATCTGTCTTTACTGAACAGGGGTCTCACATTCTCTCCTAGATCCAATTTTAATACTTTCTTGGCAATTAAGGACTTACACCTGTTTGCCAGGTCTCTAATGTTTAAACGCCATTTTTTTGATCCTCATCTTTCATCCTTGTTCCCCACAGCGGAAGAACAAATAGCCTTACAGGATTTGGAGGAACTGTCTGCTGAACATATTGCTGGTGAGGGAGGTAAGATTCCCCCATCCATTAGAGTCAAATCCAAGAAATTTCCTCCTTTGTCAACATGTGCGCCCATTGACCTTTTCGTACAGGTTGTCACTAAAGATTTCATGAATATCCCTACTAGGGTCTATAAGGACAATCTTACCAATGGGGAACGTGAGAGGTTGGACGTCCTGAGGGCACTGCCTGATGTGGTGCTGAAGCCAGCGGATAAAGGGGGTAATATAGTTATATGGCCAAAATCCCTTTATGAAAGGGAAGCTTTTAGACAGCTTAATAACTCTACCTGTTATAAACGGCTATCATATAACCCCCTATCATCCTTTATGAAAGAACTATCTCAAATCATACAGAGAGCGGTTCAGGATGATGTTATTACCAAGGAGCTGGCTTCGGCACTACAAATGGTTGAACCCACTATCTCTACTATGTACCTACTACCTAAGGTGCATAAAAATTTGGAGGTGCCCCCAGGACGTCCTATTATCTCAGGGTCAGGCAATTATCTTGAGAAGGTTAATCTCTGGATTGACTCTAAACTTCAACCTCTTGTGGGGAATCTCCCTTCATTTTTGTTGGATACCGGGGAGTTTCTCAAGCGAGTTGATGGTCTCTACATTGGACCAGACACAATGTTGGTGACTGGAGATGTAGAATCTCTATACACCAACATTAGGCACAAGGATGGCCTGGCTGCCACTAGACATTTTTTGACTATGTCCAATCTACCATCTGAGATCATCCACTTTGTTCTTGAGCTCCTCGAATTTTCACTTACACATAATTTTTTCATATTTAAGGGGTCCTTCTACCTGCAGCTCCAGGGAACAGCTATGGGGGCCTCATTTGCCCCTGCATATGCTAACCTGTTCCTGGGGCTGTGGGAGAGGGACCTATCCCTGCCTGATCAGTGTTCGTCGATGGACCGCATCCCCTTTTGGGTGCGGTACATCGATGACATCTTTCTGATCTGGCAGGGAACTTCCACTCAGTTGGATGAATTTATAACTGCCCTAAACTCCAATGAATCCAATATCCATATCACACATGTGTGTGATAGGGATATCATCAACTTTCTAGATGTGAAGATATGGAGGGATTCTGAGGATACACTGCAAACCAGCATATTCCGTAAGGAGACGTCAACCAACATGCTGCTCCATGCCTCCTCTGCACACCGAGATCTATGATTAATGCCATTCCCACGGGTCAATTTCTGCGCCTTCGTAGGATATGTTCCACTGAACATGACTTTAGGATTCAGGCTATGGATCTTTCAGAGAGATTCGTGGAACGAGGTTATACCGTAGGTGTATCAAAAGGGCCTTCAATAGGGCAAAAAACTCCACCCGCCATGCATTATTGTATGACAAAAAGGTGAAGAAGTCTGATAACAAAATCAGATTTATTACTAACTATCATGCCCAATTTTCACGCATGAAGAATGCCCTCAACAGGGCATGGCCTATCCTTCAGGCTGATCCTATTTTGAATCAGATCCTTCCCCAAACACCAAATATTACGATTAGAAGGTCCAGAAATTTGAGGGATCACTTGGTCCACAGTCATTACCAGGGGGAGAGGAAGCCCACTTTTCTAGATAGTGGTCGTCCTTCGTGTGGCAGTGGTCCTTGTGGTCGCTGTGTCGCCTGCCCCAATATGGATCGGACTAAAACCTTCTTCAACTCTATGGGGTCTAAAATATATGATATTAGGAGACACATTTCATGTGCCACTAAATATGTCATATATTTTGCATTATGTCCTTGTAATTTAATCTATATCGGCATGACGACACGCCAATTGAAAGTACGTGTACGTGAGCACGTTTTGGGGATTCAGGCGGCCGCCGATCATGAGGACCTTGCCACACTTAGGACCATACCACGCCACTTCAAACTCTATCATCAATGTGATGGCTCTAAATTACGGGTTAGAGGTATCGATACCATTGACCCTGGTGCCCGTGGAGGCAATCTTACATCCAAATTGTTGCAGTGTGAGACTAAGTGGATTTGGACATTGGACACGGTCCATCCTAAGGGACTAAATGAGGCAATCAGCTTTGCCTCTTTTTTGTAAAATGGTTCATCTGCTATTGTGTTTGGTTTTTGACCAATCTTGTTGTGTAACGTGTTTCATTGTTTTTAATTTTGTTTTTTGTTTTTTATTTTGTTATCTTAGATGTTTTTGCTGCTCTCCTTCATGATTACAATATGCACCATATTATTTCCCTATGGTTCGTCCAATGATTCTCGATTGATATGATACATCCTCTCTTCATTTCAACCATCAACTATCTGGATTTGCATCTTTTATTGTTACGGATACTTCATGTATATGTGACCATTTGATGCGCCTGTATATTTGTCTCACCCATCTTGTCCTTCCTATATATACATTGATGTTACCTGATATAATAATTATTTCAACCATCTACCATCTGGATTTTCATCTTTAAATTATTTTTACGGATACCTCATGTATATGTGACTATTTGATGTGCCTGTATATCTGTCTTACCCATCTTGTCCTTCCTATATATACATTGATGTTACCTGATATAATAATTATTGTTGTTTATATGCATCCATCTATGTGGTCGAGCTCCCATGTATGTATATATTTTTATACTTACCATCTTCTTGATCTCGGCGTCTGCTGGTACGCGTGCATGTCGCGGCTCCTGGCCCGTCTGGTTGCTTTCGGCATCTATCGTTGTTGTGGTGATGGTCGCTTTTTGGTGACGTCACCACCCTCGTGATGCCGACGCGGCCCGGCGTCCCGGTTTCTGTGGCAACGCACGCGTCAACACAGGCAGCGTCGACATCAACACATGAGAGGCAGTGCTGAGGCAAGCGCTAGATACACTTCTTTATATTGTAAGCATTGTCTCCATCATATAATTGCAATTGATGGCTGTTTCTCTCGCGGATGGGAGATATTTATGTGGGACATTATATGGGTGATATTTGACGGGTTTTTTACGTGCACCACCTGCTGATTCCAATTACGGGCGGTGCAGTCACATGATCAGATTCTACTAGTTTCATTGGTCGAGGCAGCGTTTTTAAACTCCCCCTCACTTCACTTTCACATACCCCTTGAGAAAGGCCAGTGCCGCCGAAACGCGCGTCGGGGAGGGTGCACGGAGGAGACGTCCATACCTTCATATATCTAGGTAATTGCTGGGACTTCGTATTCATGGACTAAAAATTATTGTGTTAATGCTATTACCTATATTCATATAACGCTATTATTTTTCTGGGTGATTTATGTATCCAATTGATTTTCAGTTCTGCCCCTGCTGAGTGGACATATTGGGGTAGCACATGTGGGCAGTGTGTGATCACCTACGGTGATCTTAGACAATGAATATGTATTGGGATATATTATGACTGCTAGTATTATGCCCATTTACTATTCCATTTATCATCCTAATCTCCTCTGTAGCACCCCTCATTTTACATGTACAATTTTGGTCTTCATCTCCTTCCCTTACTTGTCCGAATTTCCTACATGTTATATTATTTAATAAAATTTATATTTTTATACTATTTTGGGAATCTAGTTCGTTTTTGTTGGTTCTTTGTGTTTGCCTTGTTTTGCGATATTCCCTAACTTTTTCCTGATAATTGCCTATATACATCCATGTATTTACTTATTTATGGCTAATCATTTCTAGGCTAATTATTTCATGAAAGTTATATTATATTTGATTTCTGTGTTCTGCACAGGTTGTTTTTCTTTTTGGAAAATGGATTTTCGAGCCAAAGACAAGGCCTGGCTCGGTCAAATCGATCAGGTATTCGGTACAGGTGGGAAGGATACTCAGTTGTCAGCTGAACCTAATTTTGACAATCAGGCCCGTGAGATTGAGAAACTGCTAATTAAAAGAACTAAAATATGGTGGAATAGGGCCTTTTTGGAAAGATATATTACATCTAAACTGATCCCTAGAGGATTACGTGTCCGTATTATTCCTTCCTTTCCGTGGTGGATGGCGATTTCATTGTTAAATGGGAGGAGGCATGTGGCATATGTTCTTTTTCTTTAATGCAGCTGTTGGTTGGTCTCAATTCCAAAGCTATTTCCGATTTGGATATTGCTATTGATGAGGCTGAACGGAATCTTAAAGCTAAATGTCCAGCAGACAGAATCACCAATTATGAGGCTCAAATTGAGAAGAGTCTGGACTCTTGTGTCAAAAAGATACAGGAAACTCAGTCCAATAAATTTTCAAGAGACACTAGAGATTTTTCCAATAAAAATGTCTACTTTTGGAGGAAACCCAATGACAGACCATCTAGAATCATTGGAGCAACTTCAACTACCTCCATTTCTTCCATGAGTGACTCTTCCGAATGGTCTACATCATCCATGATGACCCGTTCTGGATCTAGTAAGAGAACACGAGACACCAATTTTCACCCCTACAAGAGGATGAAAACTAAATCATCTGATCAGTACAATACTAACAAGGTAATTAATTTAAGTACTCACACCTTGACTGAAAATGATCTGTCTTTACTGAACAGGGGTCTCACATTCTCTCCTAGATCCAATTTTAATACTTTCTTGGCAATTAAGGACTTACACCTGTTTGCCAGGTCTCTAATGTTTAAACGCCATTTTTTTGATCCTCATCTTTCATCCTTGTTCCCACAGCGGAAGAACAAATAGCCTTACAGGATTTGGAGGAACTGTCTGCTGAACATATTGCTGGTGAGGGAGGTAAGATTCCCCCATCCATTAGAGTCAAATCCAAGAAATTTCCTCCTTTGTCAACATGTGCGCCCATTGACCTTTTCGTACAGGTTGTCACTAAAGATTTCATGAATATCCCTACTAGGGTCTATAAGGACAATCTTACCAATGGGGAACGTGAGAGGTTGGACGTCCTGAGGGCACTGCCTGATGTGGTGCTGAAGCCAGCGGATAAAGGGGGTAATATAGTTATATGGCCAAAATCCCTTTATGAAAGGGAAGCTTTTAGACAGCTTAATAACTCTACCTGTTATAAACGGCTATCATATAACCCCCTATCATCCTTTATGAAAGAACTATCTCAAATCATACAGAGAGCGGTTCAGGATGATGTTATTACCAAGGAGCTGGCTTCGGCACTACAAATGGTTGAACCCACTATCTCTACTATGTACCTACTACCTAAGGTGCATAAAAATTTGGAGGTGCCCCCAGGACGTCCTATTATCTCAGGGTCAGGCAATTATCTTGAGAAGGTTAATCTCTGGATTGACTCTAAACTTCAACCTCTTGTGGGGAATCTCCCTTCATTTTTGTTGGATACCGGGGAGTTTCTCAAGCGAGTTGATGGTCTCTACATTGGACCAGACACAATGTTGGTGACTGGAGATGTAGAATCTCTATACACCAACATTAGGCACAAGGATGGCCTGGCTGCCACTAGACATTTTTTGACTATGTCCAATCTACCATCTGAGATCATCCACTTTGTTCTTGAGCTCCTCGAATTTTCACTTACACATAATTTTTTCATATTTAAGGGGTCCTTCTACCTGCAGCTCCAGGGAACAGCTATGGGGGCCTCATTTGCCCCTGCATATGCTAACCTGTTCCTGGGGCTGTGGGAGAGGGACCTATCCCTGCCTGATCAGTGTTCGTCGATGGACCGCATCCCCTTTTGGGTGCGGTACATCGATGACATCTTTCTGATCTGGCAGGGAACTTCCACTCAGTTGGATGAATTTATAACTGCCCTAAACTCCAATGAATCCAATATCCATATCACACATGTGTGTGATAGGGATATCATCAACTTTCTAGATGTGAAGATATGGAGGGATTCTGAGGATACACTGCAAACCAGCATATTCCGTAAGGAGACGTCAACCAACATGCTGCTCCATGCCTCCTCTGCACACCCGAGATCTATGATTAATGCCATTCCCACGGGTCAATTTCTGCGCCTTCGTAGGATATGTTCCACTGAACATGACTTTAGGATTCAGGCTATGGATCTTTCAGAGAGTTCGTGGAACGAGGTTATAGCGTAGGTGTATCAAAAGGGCCTTCAATAGGGCAAAAAACTCCACCCGCCATGCATTTATTGTATGACAAAAAGGTGAAGAAGTCTGATAACAAAATCAGATTTATTACTAACTATCATGCCCAATTTTCACGCATGAAGAATGCCCTCAACAGGGCATGGCCTATCCTTCAGGCTGATCCTATTTTGAATCAGATCCTTCCCCAAACACCAAATATTACGATTAGAAGGTCCAGAAATTTGAGGGATCACTTGGTCCACAGTCATTACCAGGGGGAAGGAAGCCACTTTTCTAGATAGTGGTCGTCCTTCGTGTGGCAGTGGTCTTGTGGTCGCTGTGTCGCCTGCCCCAATATGGATCGGACTAAAACCTTCTTCAACTCTATGGGGTCTAAAATATATGATATTAGGTGACACATTTCATGTGCCACTAAATATGTCATATATTTTGCATTATGTCCTTGTAATTTAATCTATATCGGCATGACGACACGCCAATTGAAAGTACGTGTACGTGGCACGTTTTGGGGATTCAGGCGGCCGCCGATCATGAGGGACCTTGCCACACTTAGGACCATACCACGCCACTTCAAACTCTATCATCAATGTGATGGCTCTAAATTACGGGTTAGAGGTATCGATACCATTGACCCTGGTGCCCGTGGAGGCAATCTTACATCCAAATTGTTGCAGTGTGAGACTAAGTGGATTTGGACATTGGACACGGTCCATCCTAAGGGACTAAATGAGGCAATCGCTTTGCCTCTTTTTTGTAAAATGGTTCATCTGCTATTGTGTTTGGTTTTTGACCAATCTTGTTGTGTAACGTGTTTCATTGTTTTTAATTTTGTTTTTTGTTTTTTATTTTGTTATCTTAGATGTTTTTGCTGCTCTCCTTCATGATTACAATATGCACCATATTATTTCCCTATGGTTCGTCCAATGATTCTCGATTGATATGATACATCCTCTCTTCATTTCAACCATCAACTATCTGGATTTGCATCTTTTATTGTTACGGATACTTCATGTATATGTGACCATTTGATGCGCCTGTATATTTGTCTCACCCATCTTGTCCTTCCTATATATACATTGATGTTACCTGATATATAATTATTTCAACCATCTACCATCTGGATTTTCATCTTTAAATTATTTTTACGGATACCTCATGTATAGTGACTATTTGATGTGCCTGTATATCTGTCTTACCCATCTTGTCCTTCCTATATATACATTGATGTTACCTGATATAATAATTATTGTTGTTTATATGCATCATCTATGTGGTCGAGCTGCCATGTATGTATATATTTTTATACTTACCATCTTCTTGATCTCGGCGTCTGCTGGTACGCGTGCATGTCGCGGCTCCTGGCCCGTCTGGTTGCTTTCGGCATCTATCGTTGTTGTGGTGATGGTCGCTTTTTGGTGACGTCACCACCCTCGTGATGCCGACGCGGCCCGGCGTCCCGGTTTCTGTGGCAACGCACGCGTCAACACAGGCAGCGTCGACATCAAACACATGAGAGGCAGTGCTGAGGCAAGCGCTAGATACACTTCTTTATATTGTAAGCATTGTCTCCATCATATAATTGCAATTGATGGCTGTTTCTCTCGCGGATGGGAGATATTTATGTGGGACATTATATGGGTGATATTTGACGGGTTTTTTTACGTGCACCACCTGCTGATTCCAATTACGGGCGGTGCAGTCACATGATCAGATTCTACTAGTTTCATTGGTCGAGGCAGCGTTTTTAACTCCCCCTCACTTCACTTTCACATACCCCTTGAGAAAGGCCAGTGCCGCCGAAACGCGCGTCGGGGAGGGTGCACGGAGAGACGTCCATACCTTCATATATCTAGGTAATTGCTGGGACTTCCGTATTCATGGACTAAAAATTATTGTGTTAATGCTATTACCTATATTCAATATAACGCTATTATTTTTCTGGGTGATTTATGTATCCAATTGATTTTCAGTTCTGCCCCTGCTGAGTGGACATATTGGGGTAGCACATGTGGGCAGTGTGTGATCACCTACGGTGATCTTAGACAATGAATATGTATTGGGATATATTATGACTGCTAGTATTATGCCCATTTACTATTCCATTTATCATCCTAATCTCCTCTGTAGCACCCCTATTTTACATGTACAATTTTGGTCTTCATTCCTTCCCTTACTTGTCCGAATTTCCTACATGTTATATTATTTAATAAAATTTATATTTTTATACTATTTTGGGAATCTAGTTCGTTTTTGTTGGTTCTTTGTGTTTGCCTTGTTTTGCGATATTCCCTAACTTTTTCCTGATAATTGCCTATATACATCCATGTATTTACTTATTTATGGCTAATCATTTCTAGGCTAATTATTTCCATGAAAGTTATATTATATTTGATTTCTGTGTTCTGCACAGGTTGTTTTTCTTTTTGGAAAATGGATTTTCGAGCCAAAGACAAGGCCTGGCTCGGTCAAATCGATCAGGTATTCGGTACAGGTGGGAAGGATACTCAGTTGTCAGCTGAACCTAATTTTGACAATCAGGCCGTGAGATTGAGAAACTGCTAATTAAAAGAACTAAAATATGGTGGAATAGGGCCTTTTTGGAAAGATATATTACATCTAAACTGATCCCTAGAGGATTTACGTGTCCGTATTATTCCTTCCTTTCCCGTGGTGGATGGCGATTTCATTGTTAAATGGGAGGAGGCATGTGGCATATGTTCTTTTTCTTTAATGCAGCTGTTGGTTGGTCTCAATTCCAAAGCTATTTCCGATTTGGATATTGCTATTGATGAGGCTGAACGGAATCTTAAAGCTAAATGTCCAGCAGACAGAATCACCAATTATGAGGCTCAAATTGAGAAGAGTCTGGACTCTTGTGTCAAAAAGATACGGGAAACTCAGTCCAATAAATTTTCAAGAGACACTAGAGATTTTCAATAAAAATGTCTACTTTTGGAGGAAACCCATGACAGACCATCTAGAATCATTGGAGCAACTTCAACTACCTCCATTTCTTCCATGAGTGACTCTTCCGAATGGTCTACATCATCCATGATGACCCGTTCTGGTCTAGTAAAGAAACACGAGACACCAATTTTCACCCCTACAAGAGGATGAAAAACTAAATCATCTGATCAGTACAATACTAACAAGGTAATTAATTTAAGTATCACACCTTGACTGAAAATGATCTGTCTTTACTGAACAGGGGTCTCACATTCTCTCCTAGATCCAATTTTAATACTTTCTTGGCAATTAAGGACTTACACCTGTTTGCCAGGTCTCTAATGTTTAAACGCCATTTTTTTGATCCTCATCTTTCATCCTTGTTCCCCACTGCGGAAGAACAAATAGCCTTACAGGATTTGGAGGAACTGTCTGCTGAACATATTGCTGGTGAGGGAGGTAAGATTCCCCCATCCATTAGAGTCAATCCAAGAAATTTCCTCCTTTGTCAACATGTGCGCCCATTGACCTTTTCGTACAGGTTGTCACTAAAGATTTCATGAATATCCCTACTAGGGTCTATAAGGACAATCTTACCAATGGGGAACGTGAGAGGTTGGACGTCCTGAGGGCACTGCCTGATGTGGTGCTGAAGCCAGCGGATAAAGGGGGTAATATAGTTATATGGCCAAAATCCCTTTATGAAAGGGAAGCTTTTAGACAGCTTAATAACCTACCTGTTATAAACGGCTATCATATAACCCCCTATCATCCTTTATGAAAGAACTATCTCAAATCATACAGAGAGCGGTTCAGGATGATGTTATTACCAAGGAGCTGGCTTCGGCACTACAATGGTTGAACCCACTATCTCTACTATGTACCTACTACCTAAGGTGCATAAAAATTTGGAGGTGCCCCCAGGACGTCTATTATCTCAGGGTCAGGCAATTACTTGAGAAGGTTAATCTCTGGATTGACTCTAAACTTCAACCTCTTGTGGGGAATCTCCCTTCATTTTTGTTGGATACCGGGGAGTTTCTCAAGCGAGTTTATGGTCTCTACATTGGACCAGACACAATGTTGGTGACTGGAGATGTAGAATCTCTATACACCAACATTAGGCACAAGGATGGCCTGGCTGCCACTAGACATTTTTTGACTATGTCCAATCTACCATCTGAGATCATCCACTTTTTTCTTGAGCTCCTCGAATTTTCACTTACACATAATTTTTTCATATTTAAGGGGTCCTTCTACCTGCAGCTCCAGGGAACAGCTATGGGGGCCTCATTTGCCCCTGCATATGCTAACCTGTTCCTGGGGCTGTGGGAGAGGGGACCTATCCCTGCCTGATCAGTGTTCGTCGATGGACCGCATCCCCTTTTGGGTGCGGTACATCGATGACATCTTTTGATCTGGCAGGGAACTTCCACTCAGTTGGATGAATTTATAACTGCCCTAAACTCCAATGAATCCAATATCCATATCACACATGTGTGTGATAGGGATATCATCAACTTTCTAGATGTGAAGATATGGGGGGATTCTGAGGATACACTGCAAACCAGCATATTCCGTAAGGAGACGTCAACCAACATGCTGCTCCATGCCTCCTCTGCACACCCGAGATCTATGATTAATGCCATTCCCACGGGTCAATTTCTGCGCCTTCGTAGGATATGTTCCACTGAACATGACTTTAGGATTCAGGCTATGGATCTTTCAGAGAGATTCGTGGACGAGGTTATAGCCGTAGGTGTATCAAAAAGGGCCTTCAATAGGGCAAAAAACTCCACCCGCCATGCATTATTGTATGACAAAAAGGTGAAGAAGTCTGATAACAAAATCAGATTTATTACTAACTATCATGCCCAATTTTCACGCATGAAGAATGCCCTCAACAGGGCATGGCCTATCCTTCAGGCTGATCCTATTTTGAATCAGATCCTTCCCCAAACACCAAATATTACGATTAGAAGGTCCAGAAATTGAGGGGATCACTTGGTCCACAGTCATTACCAGGGGAGAGGGAAGCCCACTTTTCTAGATAGTGGTCGTCCTTCGTGTGGCAGTGGTCCTTGTGGTCGCTGTGTCGCCTGCCCCAATATGGATCGGACTAAAACCTTCTTCAACTCTATGGGGTCTAAAATATATGATATTAGGAGACACATTTCATGTGCCACTAAATATGTCATATATTTTGCATTATGTCCTTGTAATTTATCTATATCGGCATGACGACACGCCAATTGAAAGTACGTGTACGTGAGCACGTTTTGGGGATTCAGGCGGCCCGCCGATCATGAGGACCTTGCCACACTTAGGACCATACCACGCACTTCAAACTCTATCATCAATGTGATGGCTCTAAATTACGGGTTAGAGGTATCGATACCATTGACCTGGTGCCCGTGGAGGCAATCTTACATCCAAATTGTTGCAGTGTGAGACTAAGTGGATTTGGACATTGGACACGGTCCATCCTAAGGGACTAATTGAGGCAATCAGCTTTGCCTCTTTTTTGTAAAATGGTTCATCTGCTATTGTGTTTGGTTTTTGACCAATCTTGTTGTGTAACGTGTTTCATTGTTTTTAATTTGGTTTTTGTTTTTTATTTTGTTATCTTAGATGTTTTTGCTGCTCTCCTTCATGATTACAATATGCACCATATTATTTCCCTATGGTTCGTCCAATGATTCTCGATTGATATGATACATCCTCTCTTCATTTCAACCATCAACTATCTGGATTTGCATCTTTTATTGTTACGGATACTTTCATGATATTGTGACCATTTGATGCGCCTGTATATTTGTCTCACCATCTTGGTCCTTCCTATATACATTGATGTTACCTGATATAATAATTATTTC